>VYZU01009332.1:0-12446 GCA_013401355.1 Ceyx cyanopectus
GGGGGGGGGAAAGAGGCAGAGAGGGTCATTGCTGCTTGAGGAGCCCCCCCAGATTGCTTTGAAGAGCTGAAGGGGCTTTTGCATGGTTCAAGCAGCCCGTGGAGGGGCAAGGTGAGAAGGATGGATGGGAGGTGCCTGCATGGTTATGGCATGTGTGGGGTCCAGCTCTGCTACTGCCAGGGCAACACAGGCTGCAAAATGCCTTAGTAATAGATAAACCTTAAATTCAGTAGGAATTTCTAAATTCTTTCCCCAAAAACCTCTTCAGAGCAGACAAAAGTCTCCCATAGGCTGAGTGGCTTCAAATTAGAGTTACTCTTTCCTCCCTTTAATGCCCTTCTTATTCTCTTCAAAGCATCTACATACAAATTTGGCTTCCACCTCCCCCAGAGCTCAGTCCCTCCCCCTGCCTGCAGGGTTGGTGGCTTCGGGGCACTGTCTGTCCACCTGCAGGTGCTCACACACCACTGACAGCACACGTGAGGCCACAGCACAGAGATCCCACGGCAGCTGGTTGGAAACAACCCCAGAACTGAGAGAAGAAGATGCTTAGAACCTTCCCCAGTGCCACAGCACTCTCTGGGCAATCCACTGCATCCAAGAGCTTCCTCGGCGTGGAGGAGGGTCCAGCCAGGTGCATCCCTGCACTGACTTTTCCCTGGGACATCCTGAGGAAAAAAACCAAGCCCTGGAGCAAGCTGAGTGGCCACGGAGAAAATGCAGGTACCCAGAGGCTCCTGTCGTGCCGGGGGGCTGAGCTTTGCAGCAGCCGGTAGAGCAAGATGTTGTACCTTGTTTGTGTTTCTATGGAATTACCCTGCCCCTGGCTCCCATCCTGCAGCCCCCCCCACCCCCGGCGAGGTTAATTTGTGACATGAAAAACGGCCTCCCAAGAGCAACTGCGGTTGATTTAAAATAATAAAAATTGAAATCTCAGATTTGATGCCTGATCCCAGGAGACCGGCTTCCATTAGCGCGAACCAATCGGCCGCAAAAGACCGGAGGAAAATTCCTGCTGGACTTCTCAGTCCACTCCCTGGCTTCATTTTCCATCTCCAGATCCTTCCAGCCTGCAAACATATACAGTGTTGCCTCGGCAACGGGGAGATGAGATATATATACATGAAAAAATGAGACAATCTCTTTCCTCGGCGATTGCCTGGAAGGTGGAAAATCTAAACCTATTCTAGTCTTAAAGCAACGTCAGCTTGTGCCAGGCACACTCACACCCCAGCAGCTCCTGAGTGTGCCACCTCCAGCTCCCATGTCAATGAAAATAACCACCCTCTCCTGGCTACCCATCCCCAGAGGTACCTGCTCTCTCATCCCAAGAGAGGCTGCTCAGGACACGTGGACTCACCAAAGCAAATACTCTGCCCAAAGGAGCTTTCTCTTGCACACACAAACCGGTTTATTCCCCAGTTTATTTCGTGAACTCCAGTTTGAGGTAAGGATGCTTTCAGTCTAGCCTGGACCAGCCTGATTCTACCATCCACTGGTGTCCCATCTCGCCCTGTGCCTGGTCTTTGCAAGGTCCCAAGGCTGGAAGCTCCATGTGTATTATCAGCATCTTTTCCTCTCCACCCCCATACTCTAAGGACCTGCCTGACCTGCAAGCAATTAAAATGCTTGGTCTCATGAACTCCCTGGGATGTCTTGGCTGCAAAAGGACACGATGAAAAGACCAGTTCCCTCTGCTCCACCTCGGCACCAGTCTCCACTTCCCTAGGAGCTTTGATAACCACAGTTCAGAGTGCTCCTTACTCAGACATTTCCCATCTGGAGGCAATCTCTTCACTGGTCCCCTCAAGGGGCAGGAACCCTGCAGCATGTGCCTGATGGATTCGAACATGAACAACGAAGTACAAACAACAAGAGGGGTCCAAAACAAGGAAAATAGCTGGGTAAGAAGGATGCTTGTGCATGGCTACAGCTGGCTTCCCTCCAGGCATTTACAGCATCCTTCCCAAGTTACCCAACCAGGGCCAGGTCCACCAAGCACAATCTCTTTCCTGCCCAGAATAGATGATAATGGGTGTTTTGGGAAAGCCTGGGCAGGAACTTCCTACTACCTAGTGATGCTGCTGCTGCAAATAGCTCATACTCAGGAGATATCTTTCTGCAGAAGTATCTGGAGGATGGGAGACATTTTCCTGCTGTGAGTCAGAAGCAGGAGGGACTGGCCAAGGACAGATTCAGGGGCTGTCATCACAATGGAGGAATAAAATCTCCTCCACTACACTATTGCAGCTGAGCATGAGTGGAGCTGGAGGCTCTTGGGGAGCTGATCTTTCAGCTCAGATGCTAATCTTATGCCTGGGATGCTGTGAAAAGCTTCCAGCAAAATCCTGGCTTCCTCAAAAGCAGGCCAGGCTATGCCACAGGTCTTGGCAGAGCCAAAAGATCACCCCTTGCTTCCAGCCCCACCACCATAGTTTCCAGTAAAGTTCTCTTTCTGACTGACATTTGCTCTGTCAGACAAATGATGTGCCTGTTAAAACTATGCTGGGGCATAACCAGATCCCTGGCTGCTCCATAACCAGATCCCAGGCTGCTCCATCACACCACTGCCTGATGTTAAATCACCTCATCTCACAGGGAGATTGTAATTTGCAAACAGGGACAGCAGTTACCACCCGCTGCCCAGACATCGGGATGCTTCCTTCCAGGGGGGCTTTGAAATGCAAAACTGGGATAGCAGAGGATGGCAGATCGTTATTCACAAAAGACAAGGAGAAAGATGCTTTCCCCAAGTGTGAAAAATATTTATAACTGAATAGAAAGTGGCTCTCAAATTTGCAATTCCCTGCGTGTTCAGGAACCTGAGCTGCATTACTGGGAGTGGCTGCAAAGGTATGTTGATTCCCACCATTAAAATGTGCTGGTGCTGGGCTGCAGAGAAAATGAAGTGAAAAAGAAATAATAAAAAATAAAAGGGTGGGAAGATGGGATCTGATCTGCTCTTGAAAGCAGTAACACTTGCACTGAAAAGCCTCACAAACTGTAATGCGTAGGGTGGAGCAGGATTAAGCTCATAAATAACTCCCAGAGAAGAAAAATGATGCCCTTTCACATGCTGGTAGCTTGTTATCTTTAAAGTCAAAGAAAGATAAAATAACTGTCTTCAAATATCAGCACCTTTCATCCAGAAGGATGGGTTTTCACTGGCTTTTCTACAGCTGCAGCGTGGCCCCGTAAAGCCCCATGCAGGACCACACTACAGGAGGGGATGAATGTATATCCCAGGAAAACTATAAGCTGGTGTCACAGTCATCATTGATAACTTTTCTGGAAGGATAATTAGCTGCGAGGCCAGTCCCTAATTAGCAGAGGCCATGATCCAGACCATCTTCTATGGAGTGTGACTGGAGTGGGGATGCTGGACCAGACACATGCTGGATTCACCTCAACCCTACCAGNGCTGGATTACCTCTTTTCTCACTGGTAGCGCTGATGTAGGGCAAAGATACTGTTCCAGACCTATTGGTCAGTGGCTGGGAATAATAGATCTGGTTCCGAGTTAAAATGCAGGTGGAATTTGAGGTAGCTGGGATGCATTTCCTTCGGCTGGAATTTCGGCAGGAATCCAAGACCAACACCCGCCCGCAAGGGCTGTTTAACGACCACGAGTGGTCTAGGCCTGGCTTAATGTCTTATCCATAAGTCGTTCACTATTTCCTTTTAAAGACAAAATACTTGGAATACCTCTCCTTCTCTCCTCAAATTGCAGTTGTGGTGGCTACAGAGGAAAAAAAAACCAACCCCAACCAACCAACTAACCCACAGGCTCAGCAGGATTTCCATCTGCGGCAGCGGTGCTGGGAAGGGTCTGTTCTGTGGGAGTCCCACCTCTGGGAGTCTGACTCCAGCAGCAGGGAGTTTCTAGCAGTGCTAATACCCACAGAGATACCAGCAGCCTCCTTGTCAGCATCAGAGCTTGGAGGGGCTGGGAAAAGAGGCTCTCCCCACACTGATGCCTCTGTGTGTCCCGGGGAGGTTTATGGGGTAGGGGCATCTCCTGGTCCTTCCACTGAGGTGACACGGAGGGGATGATGTACACAAGGGGTGCTGAGAAATGTGAGCTGCACTTGCTGTCTCAAGCAGTAACCTGATTTTGCACCAAAACAGTGTCCTGGGGATAGTGGGTCAGTGTACAGTGACTGACTAAACCCTGGTCCTGAACACCTTGGAAAACTGGGAAAGACTGAGTGGTCTGGATCCATCCAATGTCTCCAGCCCGCTAAGTAATTTAAGTTTTCTTCCCATAGCAAAGTCTGATTAACATTTATTCCCCCTCCCAGTTCCTTCCAGTTTTTTCAGACCTTTAAACCTAAAAGAAACCAACACAAAAACAAGCCCCAGACACAGAAAAGCCCAAACCATCCTGTTTTCTGGCACCAGAACTCCTCTTTGGAAACACAGTCCCACGTACCAGAGCTCACTGCTGGGGAGCTACAGCTTTAGTCACAGACAAATCCAACAGGGTGATTATGAAGGGAATCCTTTGCTAAGGCTTGAAGACATAGCCTAAAATCATGGCTCTTTCTGTCTCCCAAAGGGTATTGTTTTCCCTGAGTGCCAAGGAGACTTGAATCCTATCAGGATTTAGGGCTTAGCTTCTTGCACAATGTGGAAGTGCATCCCAGGGCTGATTCTCACGTATTGTGTGTGGACTGGTGTGCATTAGAGACCACCACCCATCACCTCCTTCTCCTCCTCAGTCTCCAAAATGATCCCACATGGATGCCTTGCAGGTAACAGGGATGGTCACAGGGCCCCTCCTCTTTGATATGAGCTGCTAATGGCTACTGGAATGTTACAGCTGCTACTGGGGAGCTGGAAAGGCCATTGCCAGGAGCAGCTTTCCATCCACACAGAGCACAGGCATCAGCTGCATTTTTGGAATAGCTCAGGCAATCGGGATTCCAGAGATAGATCATTAGCAGGGGAAACAAATGACTTGGGGTTTGACGTCCTGCACTGCTCTCTGCTATAAAAACTAGCTATGTCTGCATATACAAAAAAAAAAATAAAATATATATATATATACACACACACACACACAAGACAAAGGAGGTTCCCACACTCCTGGAAAAAAAGTGCTCAGTTAAACCCAGTTCCCCTTTAAAGACTTGGTAAAAAACATCAATCACAAGGTTAAATTATAGCAAATAGGACTTCACACAAATTCCTAACCGGCTGCTTTTTTTTTTTTCCTCTAAACAAACAAAAAAAAGAGACCTATTTTTCTGCTCTTTATAACCTCATAGTTGTGAAGAGGGAATAAAAACAACCAGAAGCAGGGAGAGCCTCTTGCTAAGCCCTGCCCATGCTGCCAGACACAGCTGAACACAGAAGACAAGCCCTGGTAAGGTAAGAGGGATGTTTTCGTGCTGAGGGTTTTGGAGTGACTCAGAAAATATAGCTGTGGGAAGTTCTTTTAAGTCTCTGCTCCAGTTATTTACAACTCACAGCATCACTCTGATAAATGCTGAGAGGATGGCCAAGGGCTAAGAGGAAAAAGCCACATCCAATCCACAAAATCCTATTTCTTCCCCCAGCTTCACATATTCTGAGGTTTTGCTGCTGATCAGAGTTACCAAGCTGGCACCCCATCTTCTACAACACCCTCAAATGGATTTTTTCCAAGCTGCCTAAAAGAAAAGACACTCAAGCCACAGCCAAAAACCTTTACCACAGTGAGCCCTTCCACCTCAGCTGGCAAACACACCCAGGACAAGGGATGCAGAGCAGCTCTTCCGAGGCAAACCACGCACAGAGAGGCATTTTCCCTTCCCTATTTTCACATTCCTTGACAGGCATGGCAGCAGCTGCAGCACAAGTGGGATGGAAAGGCCAGGCACTGAGCTCTTTGATATGTTGGTAAGCTCTGCTAAACGCCCGCTTGTATTTGGATGGAGGATCTGGGTCACTTTGTAGCCTGTCAAGAAATATATTTTGGTTTTGTGAAAAAAAAAAAATGTCAGCGGAAGAAAAAACATTTCCTTTGATATTTCTCCTTAAAAGGTTTCAGGCTGCCTTTGAAAAGAATCTGCCAGAACCTCACAAGAGCAGAAATAGCCACTTTGGACATTTCTAACAGAAAACTGTTATTTGGAAATAATATTTATTTCCCCCCTTCTCCCCGAGTTGTTTCCATCTCCAGATCAGCGAGTGCTCCGTCCAGATTCCTTCCTTCTCTGCTGATCTAGAGGGAGATCCACCAAAGATAAGTGGCTGCTTTAGCCTCACTGCAGGAGCCAGTGGATCTAGAGGGAGATCCAAAGGCATCTGGCTGCTCTAATCCAAAGCTGAGCATTTCTCCACACCAAAGGTACCTGCTGCTTTCCCAAGTCACCTCTCTCTGAGACAAGCAGCTATAAATTGATGATGGCACATCCTAAGGGAGGGTTGAGATCCCAGCTTTGAGGGTGCAACGTGCTTCTGAGCAAGGGGGCTGGCTGAGATGCTTATTTTATATGATCTGGCAAGGAAATAATCATTCACAGCAGTCCAAATTCAGCTAAAATGAAGCAGTTGCTTAAGGAAGGAGGTTGGGTGGGAAATACCCAACTCTCCCCTCTGCCTGGCTCCAGCCAAGGGCCTGAATAATCAGATGAATTTGCTTTGCACATTGGAGGCAGATAACCTGTCCCTGCTCAGTGCAGGATCTCTCTCCAGTTGGCTGTTTTGAATAATTAAGTATTTTTGGGTCTCTACTGTCTTATCCCACATGTAAGTCCTGGCTTTAATACCATGCTGCCTGGAGGGCCTTAATCCACACACACAGGTCTGGGGAGGTGCAATATCTTCTCTGCTTCACAGAGTTGGTCTAGATTTGAGCTTGTGCTGCTTTATCCTGACTCAATAACTCCTCTGCCCCAACCCTGGACACCTCACAGACCCACAGCCACCTGAAGCTCCAAATCCTGCACCCTCAGGGGGAGGTGCTGAGGTTCCTGCAGCCACCTTGGCACTAAACCCCCGAGGGAGCTGTCAGCACCCAAAGGAGAACAGGTGAAGGGCAGGGAGCTCTTTCCAAAGGGCCTCTCTGCTTTTCTACCCTGCAGCATGAATCTGTGAGTCACTTGCTTTTTCTTTTCCCTTCCTAATGCCCTTCTCCTACCTAAAAGTCACAGTCCTGCCTTATTTTAATTATTACAATTAATATTATTGCTGGTATTATTCTACAACAACACTACATTGCTATATAACAGCTTTTTAAACCATTATCATGCCTCAGAAGAACATGGATGCTTCAGAGCAAAGCAGGTCTGGCCCAATTGACCTGATGGAGAGGACAGAGAGAAAGGAGGGGGTGAGACACCACTCTGGGCTGCTCCTCAGCCCTGTCACCTCTGCTTCCCCACAGGGAAATGAGGAGCCCCCCCTGCAAAGGGCTTTGGGCTCCCCAGATGAATGGTCCCATTGAGACGCCCGTTACTAAACATCTCCCTGGCTCCCAATCACTGCACCAATGATTTTTGTTGGATGCCTCGAGTCACCAGTAAAAGTTTCCCTTGTTTTCATCTTCCCAGCAGCTCCCAGCCACAGCAGAATGCTCCTCTCCTGCCAGTGCTAGCCAGAAAAACAGGAAAGGCCAGAAAAATCACCCCAAAAAAACCTGGTGTCACACCGGCTCTCACAGCCACCCTCCAGCACACGGGGGGTTTGCTGCACCACTGGGGGGGAACTCCCTGGTTTCTGGAGCTGAAACAGAGCAGTGCAGGCAGGGGGAAGGCTGGACTTGTCACCCTGGGTACACCTGCATGCCAGGGCTTTTTTTATTCCCTGAAACATTTTCAGACATCCACAAATAGAGCAAGGCACCCTGAGTTCACGCTGGGTTTGCAGACTGGGCCAAAAGGAAACGATTTTAAGGGAGTAAAAATAGTTCCCTTGGAGTTTTTCAGACAAGCCAGGCACAGGTTGGGTTTCTCTTTCCCCTGTGATTTTCTGCTTGGAAGTAGATTGCCACTTCTAAATTTTCACCTTTTAAATTTAGTTGAAAGAATGAGAATGGAAAAAAAAAATACAATAAAAAGAATGCCCTGTGGACCAAAGCAAGTCTTGATTCGATAAGAAACCCTTCAGATGCATGGTTTTTTTTTTTACTAGCTGAGAAAAATCAACAGAATTATTTGGATGGAGCCACGAGCACTTTCTTAATTATTAAGCTTTTAGGAACTGCCTATAAACCACAGAAACCATTATTCACACAGGTCAGGCTTTGTATAGCTGACCCTGGAAACCTCTCAGAAGGCAGAATTTCAGACTTCCTGAGAGTGATGCCAAGCCAACTTTTTCAGATGGCTCCTCACAGCCCCTGGGCACTCCGGAGAGAAAATTTCAACCTCAGCCTGAAGAGTTGCAGATGCCACCAGAGGGGCTTGGAATTCCCTCCATGCTGAAGGAGATGACACCACCAGCTCCACTCCAGGCAGTTTTGAAGCTGTTTGCCCCTCCAGTTTGCAAGAAGAGGTGGGGCTGGGGACCAAGGTTGGGTCATCCTCCTGGCTAGGTGGGATTTGGCTCCTTTGCAAGCCCAGGGGGTGGGAAGTGGCAGTGGGGAGGAAGAGCTGGGTGGACCCTGCTTTGGAAAGGTGGATGGGCAGCCATGGCTGGGCTGACATCACCCCCAGCCCTCCTGACTTGGGTTGGGGTTGATTTCAAGCAGGCGAGGGGCTGGGTGGACCTGGGTGCTAATTTGGTGGGCTCCTGCCTAGGAGAAGCTTGCCCAAAATTACACCCTGGAGGGGGTGGGTTCAGGGGTGGAATATCAGAGCAGCTTCCAAACCAGCCCAGCAGCAAGGGCCTGCTTCCTGCAGCCACTGATCTAGGGCTCTTCCCCAAATTATTGTGGAAATATTCAGTTCTCTACTAAAGAAAAGTAGTGCCTGCAACCATGAGATTTTAATAATTATGACTATTATTTTTTTAACCATGACTACCCTCAAAGTGGGTTTGCTGGACCAGAAAAGCAGCTAGAACACAAAGGTTTGAGAAGCCCAGCTTCCCCCAGAGAAATAAGAGAGCAAACGCAGAGCTCATGCCTCTAATTTGAGGGTTTTGCTGAACATAAGAAGTTTGTGGCCTTGGTGGTTAAAATAAAGGAAGGGGAAAAAAAAAACCCCAACCAACAACCAAGAACAACAACAAAAAAAAGAGCAGGAGAAACTTGCAATTTGGGTCAAAAGGAACTGACACTTTGGAGAGTGTTCAGAAAAAAAGCCAAATATAAACAAAAGTGCTTTGGGTCAACTTAATATTTTCTCTGATTTAAAACAGGATTCTGTTTTGCTTTGATTCATTTTTTTAATTGGGTGGTTTATTCTTTTCGTTCAGCAGAACATTTTATTCTCTTGGTTTGGTCAATTTCCGAAAATCCCCTCGACAGCAAGAAGGGTCAAAAGGGTTTATTTTGAAAAATGTCAAAGCAAAACATTTCTACATCAAAAAAAATGAGCCCTTTCTGGCCAAAACGTATTTGCCCAATTAGACTGGTATTTGTGAGTCATTTCTCCACTGCATTTTTTAGTGAATTTACTATTTGTCAAAAAGAGGGGGGGAAAAAGAAAAAAGGAAAAGGTTACCCTTAGTCTAATGAGAGCCCGTGGACACTGGGCTCACAGCAACATCCCTGGGGAAGAAGAAAAGGTATTGGGAAGATCTTCCACTTGCTTTGCATTTGTTTCAACCCCTCTCCCTGCACAAATTGGGTGCAAATCAGAAGTGAGCAGCTAAAATACAGACACAGGCAGCCCCACACCTCCCTTCCTGCCCTTATTTCTGCAGCAGGACCTGGGGAAGCAGAAGCTGACCCCACAGAACAAAGTGATCCTGGTTTTTCAGTGGCTGTGCTTTCAACTTCAAGTTGAAATTGGATTGAAAAGTTGGATTTCAACTTCAGAGTGGAGTGGGGTGAATGGGATTGGTCAGGAAGAAAAATCTCACTGGCATCTCTCTTCTGGGGTCTTAATATATATATTTTTTTTCCCCCTCCCTCCCTGAGCTTTGGCCCAAAAGGCCCTTTTATGTTTTAAAGAGACTTTCTCCCTTCCTTGGGTGATTTGCAAGACACTGGTGTAAATAAAACATGACCTAACTCAGAAGAAGAAATGGGGAGTCCTGACACGTGAGCTGCCAAGAGCCATTCAGTCCTCACCACTGGGGTGAAAGGGGTTTGAATTTGAAGTCTCTGCTTCTGACAGAGGCAAAAAAAAAATAATAGTGAAAACAATAACAACTAGGATCCACCTAGCAGCACTGAAAATGTGATTATCTCCAGCCTCCAGACTTCATAAATTGCAAATTTTCACACTTATCATGGGCGAATAACTCTGGGCAGCTGCAGAGGATGAGATCAGTCCATGCTCCCTGGCACTGGAGAGCTCCAGACCCACAGTCTGGTGTAGAAAATGGACCTTTTTGGTCCATTGCCATTCCCTGCACACCCATCCAACTGAACAGCATCTTCGGGTAGACTTAGCTAGCCCAGGAATAACCCACCTCTTCAAATCAGCCCAAAGGAGTAAAGCCTCCAGTTGCCCAGGGGATTTCCCCCTGGGATTTACATCCACCAGTTTGAAAAGACAAGAAAAAACCAGCACTGGGACAATTTAACAGCCAGTTTAGGTGTTAAATGCAAGAGCTGTAATTACAGTCTCTGGTGCTCCACTGTTCTGGAGTCCCCGTGCTCTGCTTTGCTCCATGTTTCTCCTATGGAGCTTCTTCCCTTCAGACTGAACTACAAAAATCCTTACTAAGACAACTTGAAAAGTGTCCATTAAATCATTTGTCCATGGGAAGATAATAGAAGCAGCTCACAGAAAACATCTGATTTCCTTGAAAGTGTCTGACATGTTTTACTAAAAAGTAAAAAGACCAAAACCCCAAAACTGAGAAATTCAGTTTTGAGCAGAGAATGAACAAGTCTGGGCCACTGATACCTTATTTCCTTTCCAACAAAAGATTTTCCTTTTTTTTTTTTTTGCTGGACACATCACAAATGAACACTTCTCCTGGGCAGAAACCTTGATTTCACATTCAGGCATCTACACGAGACCAGAGCCACACAGGACTCTGGTTTTCAGCCACGGGGACAAAGACCTGAGGGCAACACTTGAGCATGGCCACTTCTACAAGACCACCAGACACATGACAAGGACAATTTGCCTCCCTGATCTGCCCCAGAATGTTGCAGCAGTTGTGCTCTTAGCAGGCACAACCAAGGGACCATCGTGTTGCCCAACACCAGTGTCTACCCCCAAACCAAGCAGCCTTTAAAGCCTTCTTTTTAACATAAACACGTGGCCTTGCTCTAAATCCTCCTTGCTAGCACTCTTGGTACAGGACAAGAGGCTATCTTCACTAAGATTGATGAACCCCCCCACACTTGCAGGGTTAATGGCATAAAAAGCTTTAGCTTTGGCTGTTCTGAAAACAAATTTCCATCTCCCCTCACCCCCTGAAGCTCCCTTGGCTCAATCAGCACTTTGGTCTCCCCTGAAGAATTCCTGTCGTTTCCCAAGGTGGTTGTTTGATTTCTTTCCACGAAGGCAGCCTATGAATACACCTGCTTGTTCTTGATTTTGTTAATGAATAATCCTGAATTAGCTACGAAACGCTACATAGCACCATGATCTCATCAGGCATTAACCATGCATGAGACAAGCTTAGCAACCAGGCAAAACACAGCAGCCCGAGCTGGAGACCACTCCAGACAAAGATGGAGTTTCTGAGCATTTAGCAAGGCAGGAAACAAAAATATCTTTCCTGGTGATAAGAACATCAGCACCAGGAGAGATGAAAGAGGCTGGGATGGGGCCGGGGCTGTGTGTGTAGCACTCAGGGATTTCCTTCCCACCCTGACAAGCTTCATCAGACTTGATTAAATCTCATTTTTCTCTCCATTCTTCTTGCCCTTCTCCTTCCCACTGCTTGTCCCATCTATCCTATTTCTGCTGCAGTAGAAACATCTGTGGGATGAGAATAACACTTGCAGTCAATGCTTTTCCAAGGGCACCACTTAACTAAGCAGTCTTAGTTAAGGGAATTTTCTTTTACTTAAGAGTCATAGAAATTTTATACTGCATTTACAGTCAAGCAGCAGAAAATTTTCATCACTCATTTGGGTATTGAGAAAAACAAAAATAAGTAAACACTTAAAGACCTTTCTTCTTTTCTCTCTCCTGTTCCTAGTCCCAGTATCACTCCTTTGGAGCATTAACCTGCCCCAGCCCCACGAGCCCTGGGGCAAGGTCGGGTGCTTTAGCTGCAATAATCAGGGGCTTCATTCCATCACAAAACCATTTCTCTCCTCCACCCTGGAAGCCTGGTGTGCTTCATTCCCTTTCTGATCAAAGCCACCATGGGCTGTAAAATAAGGATGGTTTACAGTTATCTAATCATCAGCTTTTCAGTCCCTAGACACGCTGGAGCCAAAG
>VYZU01009334.1:3563-14830 GCA_013401355.1 Ceyx cyanopectus
CAGAGCTCTGGAACAGGCTGCCCAGGGGGGTTGTGGAGTCTCCATCTCTGGAGACACTTAAGACCTGCCTGGATCTGTTCCTGGGTGACTTGTTCTAGGTGGTCCTGCTCAGGCAGGGGGGTTGGACTAGATGATCTTCTAGGTCCCTTCCAGCCCCTAATATCTGTGAATCTGTGATTCTGTGATTCTGTGATCCATCAGTTAGTGAGATATGTATTTGAATAAGTAAAAAAAACCCCCATGTGTTTGTCTCTTACTGCAACACAAGAGGTAGACCATTACACTTTCATAGTAATATTCGCCACAACAACTATCATATATATATCTCAAAAATAATTTACAATTTAAAATGTACACATCCTTATAGAAAAAAATATATTTTTAAGCATGATGAGGTTTAGTTAGTCTACAAATTGATTTATTGAATTACTTCAAGTGGTGTGATACCACTGGCATAAAAAAGCAGTAAAAACAATGGACAAAGGGAACTGCAATGGACATGTCACAAATTTGGTACCATAAATTACTGCACACTAACATACAGGAACTAGAAACTCCCTCCAAATGTGAACACAACAAAAACATGGTGTCCCAAGATCTAATTAATAAAAATATACCCACACTTCCCACTAATTCAGTTTGGATTTCCCTAGCAATATCAGCATTCCTTCAATCTATAACACAGTATCTGTTAAAAACAGAAAAAAAGGGGTTATAATTTCCTGTCTCAGTTGCTGAATGAAGAAAAGCCTGTGTAAACACAGGTGGGAAAGCAGATGGAGAAAGGCAAAGATAGCAGGGAGACAAGTCTTATCTTGTGTCCTTTGAGGTTGAGAGGAATTTTGCCAGTGACTACAGCAAGAGCAGGATGAGACACAGTGAACAACTAGTCCTCTGTCTACCAGCAAGAAAACTAATGAAGGAACAGCAGAATCCTGAACATGTTCCCAGATATCCTTCTTTCTGCACTGAGCCTTACTGGTTGGGTGGTGCTGGATTTATTCCTTTATTTTTCTCTTCGTAGGCTTGTCAGCGCCACTCTAATATACCAATTAGGCACAAAGTCCATTCAGCAAGTACTTATCAGGGTCAAGACTGCACTGGTACCCAGACTCCACAGGGCTGGCAGCTGGACAGGAGCAGGATGTTATAAAACCACTCCCACTCACCAATGTGGTTTTCAGTAGCTTTGAAACAGCTGTAATTCTGTAATATTTGCAGTGGAAATAATTTTATGAGAGTTATAAAAGTAGCAAAAGCTGCTTTTCTCTCTTGTTCCTCAAGCAGAATCTGGTAGTGCACAGCAGAGTCCATGTGAACACCAGCAGCCTGGGGAGGGGGTTAGGGGTATGCAGAAAAGTGGAGGGTTGCAAGGCAAAGGAAGCAAAAGGTTATTTCAGAACCAAAGGAGAAATTGCAGAGCCAGACTTTGCTGTGATGACAAAAGAAGCCTGAAGAGCCACACAAGAATCCAACTGAGAAGGAGGAAGGAAATTACTGGAAAGTTTTTTTACTAAAGTAAACTTTGGTTTAGATTATTGCATTCCTGCATAGGGTTTTTTTGATTAATCATGAGACATTTTGAATCACTATGAACATCTATGTGGTGTAGCAGGTCAGCAACCATCTCTTCCTGGATTGCAGGGGTATTACTCTGATAACAGTCTTTGTCTTCAAGCACACAGGGCTGGATTCTCTAAGTAGAACTGCTCCTATTACTGAAGACTGAAGCAAAGAAGGCATTAAGCTCTTCTGCCTTTTCTGCATCTTTAGTCACTAAGTTTCCTCCTGTGTCTAGTAAGGGATAGAGGGTCTCCCTGGTCCTCCTTTTACTATTAACATACTTAGAAAAAGATTTATTGTTGTATTTAACCACAGAAGTTAGATTAACTTCTAGCTATGCTTTGGACTTTCTAATGTTGTCCCTGCACAGACTCACAATGTCTCCAACAAGAGACATTGGCAATGGGAGAGGCATGGGAGTAAGCTGGAGCACAAGAAGTTTAGGGTAAACACAAGGAAAAACTTTTTCACAGTGAGGGTGATGGAGCTCTGGAAGGGGCTCCCCAAGTAGGTTGTGGAGTCTCCTTCTCTGGAGACATTTAAAACCCACCTGGATATTTTCCTGGGTGACTTGGACTAGCTGATCCTGCTCTGGCAGAGGGCTTGGACTAGATGATATTTCTAGGTCCTTTCCAACGCCTAACATTCTATGATTCTATAATACTATGAAATCTGGCCAAGGACATAATGGGTAACGAGAATTTTTTATAAGCACATCAGTGACTACAAGGAAGAAAAGGCAAAATGTGGGCCCTCTCCAGAAGGAAACGGGGGACTTGGTCACACAGGATATAGAGAAGGGTGAGGTGCTCAATGACTTTTGTGACTTGGTCTTCAATGGTATAGGTTGTAACCTACACCATCTAAGTTTAAGAGAAGTCCTGAGGACCTTGGGGTGTTGGTTGATGAAGTGATGACACGAACTGGCAGTGTGAGTTGGTAGCCCAAAAAGAAGCTGTACAGCTGTATCCTGGGTTGCATCAAAAGATGGGAGGATATTCTGCCCCTCAACCCTTCTGAGACTCCACTTGGAGTACTGCTTCCAGATCTAAAGCCTCCAACAGAAGAAGGACATGGACCTCTTGAAGAGGGTCCAGAGGAGGTCCACAAGGATGATCAGAGGTTTGAGGGAGCTGAGTCTGTTCAGCCTGGAAAAGGATCTGAGGAGACCTTTTATAGCAATTCTTTCAATACCAGACAGGGGCCCACAGGAAAGCTGGGAAGGGACTGCTTAAAAGGATATGTGGTGATAGGACAAGGGGCAATGGTTAAACTAGATCAGGTTAGATTTAGACTAGACATTGGAAAGAAGTTCTTTACTGTCAGAGTGGTGAGACAATGGAACTGGTTACCCAGAGAAGTTGTGGACACCTCATCCATGGAAACATTTAGGCTGGATAAGGCTCTGAGCAACCTGGTCTAGTGTGATGTGCCCCTGCCCATAGCAGGGGGGTTGGAACTAGATGAACTGTTGGTCCTTTCCAATTCAAGCCATTCTATGATTATCCAGGCAGATTCTTTTTGAGAATAATTTCTATGCAATTGTAAGGTTTTTCTAGTTTCATGTGAGATTTGTAACAATAATTAAGAACAAAGATCAGGCAAGAAAATGTAAATGTTCAACAGCATCTCAGTCTTCAAATATCCAGCTATTTCCTGTTCTTATTAATACAACTTTTGCTTTTTCAACAGTCTCCATGCAAGCCTCTTTCAAATACTGCTAACACTGCTTTGGTTCTTCTTAAACTTTGGCTTTCATACTAAACATCAGTTGCCCAACAACTACAGGGTGTAACAGGTTTCCTGCTAATACAATGCTATCAAAACCCAAACGTTTTACACATTGTGAGCTTGATAAATGTTTTCCAAACCCCAGGTAGCATGTTAGTGAAACCTTTCATGATTTCTGGAGGTGAGTCTGACTCTCCAGGGACTTCTGAATCCTTCTAAAACCAGGACTCCAGGAAACTCAGCTCTGGGACATACCTGACATTCAACAGTTAGCCATTTCTTAGCTGGGACTGGGAACTTATAATGCAAACAATATTTAAACATTGGGAAGGATCTATTTAGGTAAGTTACACCCCTCCCACCTGTGTGTCCTTTCTTTGCCTGAGAGAGTGCAAGTTTCGGTATTGATTTATTGTGTCAGAATACCTGAAATTCAGAATACCTGAAACCTAGGCAGTTAGAGCTGAAGTTGCAGTTTCTTAAATGATATATCATTTTGCAAAAGAGGGGGTATTGGTTTTAGGATCACAAAGCTTACTCTTTCAGCTTGTTATTTTCTTACTGTGCAATATTTCTTGTGTGTGCTTTGGTAAGGAAGCTATATTGAGATTCTGATACACATTTCAGGGAGTGTCTTCCCCAGAGACAAGAACATAAGAAATATTTTTTTCTGCTCTGACAAACCAGAAATTTTCAATTCACAGTTACCTAATGTGCAGCTTGTCTCCTCTTTTAATCTTCAAATAGGTTTCTCATCTCCAGAATTAAAAATTGTAATTCCCCTTATGGGAATTCACAATGCTATATGATATTTTACTAAAACAGAGTGAATTCACACCATTTTGGATCTCACACATAGAATGTTACAGGTTGTAAGGAACCTAACTTGTCCTTCCTCTCCTCTTCNCCAACGCCTAACATTCTATGATTCTATAATACTATGAAATCTGGCCAAGGACATAATGGGTAACGAGAATTTTTTATAAGCACATCAGTGACTACAAGGAAGAAAAGGCAAAATGTGGGCCCTCTCCAGAAGGAAACGGGGGACTTGGTCACACAGGATATAGAGAAGGGTGAGGTGCTCAATGACTTTTGTGACTTGGTCTTCAATGGTATAGGTTGTAACCTACACCATCTAAGTTTAAGAGAAGTCCTGAGGACCTTGGGGTGTTGGTTGATGAAGTGATGACACGAACTGGCAGTGTGAGTTGGTAGCCCAAAAAGAAGCTGTACAGCTGTATCCTGGGTTGCATCAAAAGATGGGAGGATATTCTGCCCCTCAACCCTTCTGAGACTCCACTTGGAGTACTGCTTCCAGATCTAAAGCCTCCAACAGAAGAAGGACATGGACCTCTTGAAGAGGGTCCAGAGGAGGTCCACAAGGATGATCAGAGGTTTGAGGGAGCTGAGTCTGTTCAGCCTGGAAAAGGATCTGAGGAGACCTTTTATAGCAATTCTTTCAATACCAGACAGGGGCCCACAGGAAAGCTGGGAAGGGACTGCTTAAAAGGATATGTGGTGATAGGACAAGGGGCAATGGTTAAACTAGATCAGGTTAGATTTAGACTAGACATTGGAAAGAAGTTCTTTACTGTCAGAGTGGTGAGACAATGGAACTGGTTACCCAGAGAAGTTGTGGACACCTCATCCATGGAAACATTTAGGCTGGATAAGGCTCTGAGCAACCTGGTCTAGTGTGATGTGCCCCTGCCCATAGCAGGGGGGTTGGAACTAGATGAACTGTTGGTCCTTTCCAATTCAAGCCATTCTATGATTATCCAGGCAGATTCTTTTTGAGAATAATTTCTATGCAATTGTAAGGTTTTTCTAGTTTCATGTGAGATTTGTAACAATAATTAAGAACAAAGATCAGGCAAGAAAATGTAAATGTTCAACAGCATCTCAGTCTTCAAATATCCAGCTATTTCCTGTTCTTATTAATACAACTTTTGCTTTTTCAACAGTCTCCATGCAAGCCTCTTTCAAATACTGCTAACACTGCTTTGGTTCTTCTTAAACTTTGGCTTTCATACTAAACATCAGTTGCCCAACAACTACAGGGTGTAACAGGTTTCCTGCTAATACAATGCTATCAAAACCCAAACGTTTTACACATTGTGAGCTTGATAAATGTTTTCCAAACCCCAGGTAGCATGTTAGTGAAACCTTTCATGATTTCTGGAGGTGAGTCTGACTCTCCAGGGACTTCTGAATCCTTCTAAAACCAGGACTCCAGGAAACTCAGCTCTGGGACATACCTGACATTCAACAGTTAGCCATTTCTTAGCTGGGACTGGGAACTTATAATGCAAACAATATTTAAACATTGGGAAGGATCTATTTAGGTAAGTTACACCCCTCCCACCTGTGTGTCCTTTCTTTGCCTGAGAGAGTGCAAGTTTCGGTATTGATTTATTGTGTCAGAATACCTGAAATTCAGAATACCTGAAACCTAGGCAGTTAGAGCTGAAGTTGCAGTTTCTTAAATGATATATCATTTTGCAAAAGAGGGGGTATTGGTTTTAGGATCACAAAGCTTACTCTTTCAGCTTGTTATTTTCTTACTGTGCAATATTTCTTGTGTGTGCTTTGGTAAGGAAGCTATATTGAGATTCTGATACACATTTCAGGGAGTGTCTTCCCCAGAGACAAGAACATAAGAAATATTTTTTTCTGCTCTGACAAACCAGAAATTTTCAATTCACAGTTACCTAATGTGCAGCTTGTCTCCTCTTTTAATCTTCAAATAGGTTTCTCATCTCCAGAATTAAAAATTGTAATTCCCCTTATGGGAATTCACAATGCTATATGATATTTTACTAAAACAGAGTGAATTCACACCATTTTGGATCTCACACATAGAATGTTACAGGTTGTAAGGAACCTAACTTGTCCTTCCTCTCCTCTTCTCATCTTGCCCCACCACTCCAGTCTACACCCAGCAGCAGCTATTATCTCCCATTTGCCCCAGAAATTTTCAGGCTTTGAATGTATTTTCTGAATGCATTTTCTCCCATTTTTGCAACCCTTGTATCTTACAGCCTGCAGTTTGGATGAGCAAAACTACTTTAGTATGCAGTGTAATAAGCTCTAGATAGTGCCAGTTTGTTTTTTGCCTGCATTCCTGCTATGAAGGGTAGCAGATGAACAGGATGAGCTAAGCAGTTGTTTGCACTGCAACAACAGGCTGACAGTTATGTAAAATACTTTCATGGGCAATCTCTTCTGATCCTCTGCTGGTTCAGAGGAGTATTATGGTCAGATTCAGCACGCAGGCTCTTGAAAACTCATTTTCATAAACTGGGGCACTGCTAAGCATAGAGAAGAACAAGACCAAGGTTGCTCTGTCTCTTCATCCTCAGCATTTACCTTCTTTCTCCTTAATCTGTCTTCAGCATCTACAGTTTAAACCCACGGGATAAGCACAAGACCTCTTTACTGAAGTGCTTCTACAAATGCTGGAACAAATCACCTTGCAGAGGCTACTGCAGAGTGACAAGGCCTGCTCTCCAATCAACAGGAGTTGCTTTAGTGCATTATTATAAAATGGGATTAGTTAAGTAATTCTATAGTCCAATTCAAACACTGAGACCAATTCACTTTTGTACACTTCCCACTCCTGCATACCAACTAAACGCCACTCATTAGGCTTTCAATTGATCAAAAGCTTTTGATTTAGTTCTGGGATATTTCATGGATTCATCACAAAATTAATACAATGTCCAACAAACTGTAACCATCAGGGACAGCAGTGATACCCAAAACTACTCAATGAGTTTATGGAAATGAGCTTGCAACTACTCACAGAAGCAGACACCTATTCTACTGCACTAATACAACTTACAGTCACAACCATATTTTCATATCAATAAATTACCGTATGTTAAAAAAAAAAAAAAAAGTTGTACAATAACTAATCAAAATATGTTACAAATTGTCATTTTAAAATGCCTACTCAGCATATTTAACTGTGTAGTGATTAATATTTCCATAGAAATCAACATGATTATGGAAAAAACAAATAATTTAAAAAAGAAAGATCCATCTTTGTTAATTCTTCCATTTAAGTTATTTATCCCCTTTCCTCATGCAGTTAAATCATAGCATGCACCGTATGCTGATTTCCTCTCATAGTTAATTTGTGTCTTTAGAAAAAAGCTATAGGAAGGNTCCAAATATAAATATTCAGATGTCTTAATCTAAACAGACATATATTTTCTATTAGGATTACCAGCTTAATTTCATTTGGATTAAACTTCGTGCCTGGATTTTATTAATATAAATGTTTTAGAGACCTATTCATTCAGATAGGGAATCCAGTTTCTCATAGCATATACTTGAAGGATAAACATTGTTCTGTGATAAAATTCAGTGAAAAAGCACTAACAGGTTGAAATATTAATGAATACCAATATGCCACATATATAATAATGGTCTTTTATTCACAGTTTAATATTGTAATTTTACAGTAATAACTTTTAGAGGTACTTTACATTTATGAGCAAAAATTGTATCCCTTTGCAAAGAAGATTAATCCTGTTCATATTACCTTTAAAGAGATATAAAATTACTATGCTAATTATTCTATTTTTATTGAAATATGGTCTGTTAAATAACAGTGCTTTTAATTCAAACTGACTTCAAAATTCAGGAAGGTCATTCTGCATCTGTAATAGCTACCCTCGCAACAGTAAGCAGATTCTGAATGTCTTATTCAGAAATATTCACAGAATCAAAGAACTGTTAGAATTGGAAGGGACACCCAGAGATCACCTAGTCTAATCCCCCTGACAAAGCAGGATTGTCTAGAGCACATTACATAGGATTTTATTCAAGTTGAATTTTTGGTGCACTCTTCACTGTAGTTGGAATTGTCTAGGCAAAAGACAGTAAACATATTTTGATATATCTCTGTTATTGATATCTGAATATGTGTTTTCTAGTACATTCACTCCAATGTTATAATTAATTCTTTTCTACTCACCTCCAAAGTAAGATCCATCTGTAAGCTTCAGTTCCTTGTTTGATTTAGTGATGACACCAGCAACACCATGCTGAATGAAATACATCTTTTTACCCACAGCCCCTTCTCGGATAATATAATCTCCAGGTTGGAACACCTCAAACCGCAGTTTGCTTAGCATGGCAGTCACAAAATTTGGATCTGCATTTGCAAAAAGAGGCATTGTAGCAACCAGCTTCCGACAGTTGAAGTTGACAATCTCCTACATGGGAAGGAAACATAATGATAAAAATGGTTAGCAAATATATACAATATTATGAGCATTGAAAAGAAGGCCTTCTGCTTTCCTCATAAATAAGTTCTTAGTGGACTTTGTTTCCTTCTATACCTAATCTTTTAAATCTTCTCATTATATTTTAATCTGCTTCTTGTTAAGTGATTGAAACAACCATGCAGCCCAATTTGTATCTCTGAGGTGAGAAGTTGTCTTATTCAGGCTATTTTTCATATGCTATTTATTATTACCCTTGGATTTAAAGTGGAAAAAAAACGCCAAAACAACCCAAAAACCTACAGAAAGAGAAAAATTAAGGGGTATTATACTGCCAGATAGCAAGACTAGCTGTTGTAATAACTTTTCAGATATTATACCAGTAACATCTTTCTTTCTGATCAGAATAATTCCAGTGGTAATATAAATGTACATTAAAATTAGCTGCAGGGCTAGATGAAATCCAATTCATTTTATAAACAGAGGCATACATTCCTGCACTTCAAGAAAAATGCATGTATAGTAGACCCTTATATGCAGAAAGCCTTGCTATTTTCCTCACACTGCTACAGGCCTTAAGGGTTTCTTCCACCAATAATATTTATATTTACAGAGCCAACTAAAAGTATATCCACATGAAAGTATTATGAGTGAAAAACTATAAATGTTTTACTTGCTTTAAATAAATAAAACAATTTCTGAAAGGCTATCAGGCTCATTCATACAAATCTTACTTTGTCTCATGAAATTTTAACACAGTCAGTTGACATACATGTTCAACAGTGCATTGAAGGCCTAGGAGTAATCAGTATTAGACATGGAGAGGAGCTCAAGCAGGCAACACCTACTGAGCTAGTAACCCAAACATGACAGGAAAAGAATATATTATCATATGTATATAAATGCACATAGACGAAATAAAATGCATCTAGCAGTTATTCTAACTGCTTTGTAATTTCATTGTTAGTGGAATATCCTTAGCATTTCTTACACTAACCCAAGGTTTTGTGACTGATGAAAGGAAACATGCCATCTATCTCCTTGACTAAGGCCCATTGCACTCCTTCTAGAAGTTGTTCTTTAAAACTTCCATGCATATGCTGTCTCATATTTATATAGCCCATCTATCCCATGCAGCTTGCTCTCTGAGCAGCAAGCTCAGGTACACTTGGCCACAGTTCAGACAAATTCCTTTCTTCTTCCACTCCCACCATGTGGTATCCAGAATCCAGATGTGATGGGGAAGTTCACCTAATGCCAAAATGTAAGCAACAAAACCATTACGGATTCTTCAAATCAGTACTGTTCCTTATGATAAGGAGGTGAAAATCTCTTTGAAGGGAAGCCATTGGCAACTGAGGCAAATAAGAAGCATAAGCATGATCTAAGACCAAAGAAACAACTGCCTTTTTCCAACGTTACATCCTTATAAATACTGTGAAACAAAATGTTTCACAAGGCACCTAGTAAGCAGAAAGGTGTTGTCTCCAACAATGTCTTTATTTTTCATTAATGAAAGAAAAAACAGGGCAAAATTACATTCTAGTGCTACTGCTAGGATAAACTTATATCTTCCGACAATCCCACAAGTGTCATTATACAATGGCAAGTGTATCAATGCAAAAATAAACATTGATTCTTAACAAAAGGCATTACAGTGGTTCTCTTTAACCTTCGTCTCAATAGCACCACATCTATATACTTAGTAAGCACTATATAAGCCCTTTTTTTCCCTTTCCTCTTTTTTTTTCTCTGGAATGAGACAACAAAAAAAATGACATCAGAATCAGACCTTAAAAGAAATCCCACAAACTGCTGTTGTTTCAAAAAAACATGGAAAAATTGATGCAAAATGTGTGCTGTTTGTCTGACTCCAGATTTGAATTGTCTCAAGTAATAACACTGAAGGTGTGAATTACCAGACAGGTGTCATTGTCATTCAAGATCATTGTATCCCGTAATTAAGTTAAGAGGAGTAATCCCAGGCTATCCCTTCAAGTATAATATATATGAGGTAATAAATATTATAAAGAGATTCCAGTTGACTGTCTTTGTAAAGCATAAGGAAAGCTTGTTTTCCTTATCAACTAAATACTCAATTTCTCAGTATATCTTCCACCACCTCCTTCCTAAGGGAATGTTATTTGCTGGTCCCACTGCTCACTATATGATGGCATCATGCAAGGAGTACTAGACTGCATCCTTAGCCTGTAGGAGACTGTCTTACTGCAGTCTCAGATGATGCTGTATATCTGGAAATAATTACTATTTGTCTTGTCTTGCTCAGGAACCTTTCAGTAGACTTCCTGCATCTTTTTTGTTTCTGAAAGAAGTTTGTCTTGCATGGCTAGGAGGCAGAGAACTGTAATCACTAAAGAAAGCAAGAATTGGCTGGAAATTAGACAGATGTTGGTGAAGAAGCATAGAAAAGGCTGGGAGAGTGGGAAGTTAAACTACTGTCTTGATCAGGAAGAAAGAATAAAACACACCTAGTTGGAGTAGTATTAAGAAAGAGAAAACGGGAGAAGAACAAATAGAATGTCTTTGTAAATGTATAAGAAAGGAGAAGAAAGAAGAGACAGCAAGATTAATTTTAAAAATGAACTGAGAAACTGAAGTTCCTTAAAAAATGAGAGCATGGGAGAAGAAAATCTAGAGATAAAATGTAGTGAAACCTGAGAAGAAGGGCAGATTAAGTAAACAAAATGAAAACTGGAAAAAAAAGACAAGTGATCA
>VYZU01009335.1:0-24483 GCA_013401355.1 Ceyx cyanopectus
GGGCAGGTGCTTCTTAAACAATCGTTAAATTGTCATTTATTGCCATGATAATCCGTATGTCATCATCTAGCAGCACTAACAATGGTTTCTCTAAACATTTTTTTTTTAATGACAAGTTTTCTTGTGTTCAGTAAGAATACTGAGTTAATTTTTCATTTCTTTTCTCAGTCAAACAGCTTTGGCCCAAATCCTACAAATACAGCAGTACTGGGTTTGTTTACTGTGAGCTCTGCCACAGCCCTTTAAAAAGTATTTTCACAGCCAGAGTGAAAAAGCTACTAAAATGGGTCAAGATTACCAACTGGTAAACAAAATGAAGCATTTTCAGTTTACTTTAGAATATTAAAAAAGAATCATTTTTAAAATAGCATTTCTGTTTTTCGAGCATCGCTGACTGCACAAACGGCGACACTGAGTTCATTCATCACCGGGACAAACACCCCCACTGTGCCACCTGAGGAAAGGGAGCCTGGGCATCGCAGGAGGCTGCGGCTTTCGGGGCGATCCCGCTGTCGGGGCGATCCCGCTGGGTCGCTCCGCGCTCTATCGGCTCCTACGTGCGCAAAATACGCGATGCTGGGGGTGCCCCCCCCCGGGCCGAGACCGCGGCACCGCCGCTCCTCTCTCCGGGGGGGATAGCGGGGCGGGACCGGGCACAGCCGAGGCAGGGTCCCCGGGGGAAAGGGGGGGGCCGGCAGCGACCGCGGCTCCGCGCCCCACGGCGGGAAGGAGAGGCGGGCGGGTAGCCCGGCCCGGCCCTGCCCCGCCCCGCTCGCCTCGGCCGGCCCTGCCCTGCCCTGCCCTGCCCCGGGGGCGGAGGAGCCGCGGAAGTCGTCGCCTCCTCCCCGGGCCCCGGCGCACACGGGAGGAGCGGACGGCAGCCCGAGGAGCGGCCACCCCGGCCCCAACCCTGCCCCAGCCGCCGCCGTCGCCCGGAGATGCCGCTCAACGCCCCGCTGCTCCCGCCGCCGCTCCCGCCGCTGCTGCCGCTGCTGCCGCTGCTCCTGCTGGCGGCTGCGCGCCCCGCGGCTCCTCCGCACAGGTACCGCGCGTCCCTCCGCGCAGGGGTGCGCACCCCCTCCCGGCCCCCTTACCCCCACCGGCCAGGCGGGAGCNTCCTTGCACGTCCCCGCAGTGTGGCCCAGGGTGGCCAGAGCAGGGAGTTAACACTTCACCTTTTTAGCCCTGAACATCCTCACATCCATCAAATCGGGACATACCAGAGTAGCAGGGCTTGTGCACATGGTGGATCCTGTGTGTTCCTGTGGCATAGAAAACTTCAGTGCAATCTACTTGTTTAAAATATCTCAATTAAAAGCAGAAATAAAATAGAAAGGAAAGAGAAGGGGCTTTTTTCTATTCCTGTGCTATTTTAACAACTCAGGCTATAACAAGTCATTACTAATGACTTTATAATAATTATTCTTTCATTCTAATAGCAATTTGCAGTGATGCATCACACCACCACACTTTCCATCTTATTAATTAAGAAATGAAAGGTTAACAGTGTGTAAACTCAGAATTAAGACCCAAGTGGTGAATTTTCTCTACACCTAATTTTTAGTGTTCAACTGCACATCCTATGTCAGTAGTGAAATTATGTAATTAAATATCTATTTAAAGTTAGCAATGTTTAAAATATTTAAGCTGTGTTTTTAAGACAGTCTTTTCCTCTTTATACCAAGAATAAATTAAATATATGTAAATATTAAGCACTATTTTTTCTGTTATTCTCAGGCCTACATTTACATGTGGAGGAGTTGTGTCTGGAGAGTCGGGGTTTATTGGAAGTGAAGGATTTCCTGGAGTCTACCCTCCCAACAGCAAATGTACTTGGAAAATCACAGTAAGAATTTTTAATATCACAAACTCAGTGCTGCTGACAATGAAGAGCTTTATGTTGTCAGTGTTGTCTATGGAATAACGTGTGCAATAATGAACTCAGTAACTCAGAGCAGCTCATCTGGAGCTTTTCAGGGATGCTGTAATATGATAATAAGTGGCTGAAATAGAACTGACCTTGCCTAATGTCACAAGCAAATTTTAATTGACTTCCAGAGAAACTCTAATTGTTTTAAATTAACCCACTTGAAAGCCAACATCTACCCTTCCAACCACTGCAGAAAGCAATAGTTAGAGTGAATGGATTAAAGTAAAGCTTCAAGGTGTAGATAATGAAAACCAAAACCTGTTGGCAAGAAGACACAGAAAAAAATTTCAAACAAAACCAAAAGATTCAGGCAGGTTTGCTTGTAGTGTCCTAAGTGTTCTGCCAGCCAGCACATCTGGAGGGTATCATCCAGCAAGCTCACAAAGCAACAGGGAAGTGTCATTACTTTTCTAAATGACCATGGAAAAGTATGAGGAGTGATTGATATGTTGATGTTGAAATGCTGCTGTGGGGTAGAGACATTGTGTGTGTGGACAGCACATGGCATTACACAGCTAGGGCTGAGCACTGGTGCTGGATGTGTCCTCAGGCACCCAGAGAAGGGGATTTGAGTGAATGGTTCCTTCTCACATTTGCACAAATTAAGCCCCCCCCCAGAAAATTGCCACCAAATTTGATCTCCATTTTTTTTAGGCACAGCTCACTAAGAACTCCTGTGACATTCAGGCCTGGCATATGGGCTTTGCAGAAAAAAATATGTCTCAGAAAGCATAAAATAAAAAGCTAGTGTGTATGTGATGAGATTACTAAAGACAACTTCAGTTCAAAGGCTGCATTACAGACTGGGTGTTGACAGTAGAATGAAATGTCCCAGGATAATTGTCTCCTGCTACTACAGAGTTGCTGATGCAAAGCAGGAGACATTGATCTGTTTACAGTGTTTGGACTAAAACAGCTCTCTTACCAAACAAGTGATGTAATTTGAATTATTTTACACTGAAGGAATCCAGTGAAGCTGCAAGAGTTGCTTTCTTCACCTTTACACTGCATTGTTATTAGTGTGAAGTTGGGCATTGCCTTTAATCTCTGACTGATTTTGTCCAGAAGAGTATGATGTGAAATTCAATATATGCTCCTAAATAAACCTGCTTCCCACTGTCTTGGGGATGAGATCACAGCAATTAGCATGGTCCACCTTACAGTCTGAAGAGCAGACTCAAATTGCATTTGGAATCATACACAAATGCCTTAAGTAAAAGGGAAAACCCCTTGAAAGTTAGTTTACCAATGTAATGGAGAAACACAGAATCATTAAGGCTGGAAACGACCTCCAAGATCATCCAGTCCAACCCAACATTATCATGAGCAGTAAACCATGTCTTGAAGTGCCATGTTGATATGGCTTTGGAACACCTCTAGGGATGGTGTCTCCACCACCTCCCTGGGCAACCTGTTCCACCACTCATCAGTATTGAAATTTTTCCTACTTTCCAATCTAAACCTTCCCTGGTGCAACTTCAGCCTCTCATCCCATCACTAGAAAGCTGGGAGAAGAGACCAACACCCATCTCACTACACCCTCCCTTCAGGTAGTTGTAGAGAGCAACAAGGTCTCCTCTCAGCCCCTGCTTCTCCAGGCTAAGTAACCCCAGTCCCCTCAGCCACTCCTCAGAAGACTTGTTCTTGGGGCACCACCTCATTTCACCCCTAATAGACAATATTCTTCACTAAGCCAAGGTGATTTTTTCCCCACATCAACTGTTTAGAATGCCCTGTCCTTTGGCTGCACAGGAAGGATGTAGGATGAGGGCTGACAACACCTTCCTAAGACCACTCTGCTTAATGCAGGACCTGACAAGTCTGCAAGAGACTGATTCACTGCATCTGGGTCACAAGAAACATGAAGATGTTTTCTGAACTACAGGTTCTAATCATCTATAGAAGGAATCCAGAGAGAGGCAGTGACTGCTAATTCATTCTTTAGAAGAAAACAGGTTTAGAAAACATGATGGGTAGTACAGATAAAGCTGTAACCTTCAGGAATCGGATGAGATCTTTCCAACTGTTTTGTGAAAGCTGGAAGAACTCGATTATGGTTCTGTTACTTCAAGAAAAAGGGGCTTTTTCAGCTGGTTAAAGAAAACAGCTTCTCTATTCTAAGAGGTTTAAGAAGTGTTCAGCACATACTTGTGGTTATATTACAACCTTGTGTCAGTGCAGACAATAGTTCTTCCAGATGAATTAGAAATGGAGTGAGCAGCTTGTTGCTGAGGAATCTACTCAAAATCTCACTGAAGACCATATTCAAGCAGCTTTTAGTTGGCTTTGCTAAGAAGTCATTGGAACAGCTATTTCTTTTCCTAAAACAATGCATATAGCTTTATCTAAAATAGCCCATGTACATTCACTTTTAATACTCTCATCCTTCTTAGCCATTATGTGTCATCACATAAATGTGTCACATAGTCCAAGAATTTGGACAGCTAACCTGTATTTTTCTGACAAACTCTGTAGTTCCCATACAACCATTAGCAGCTTTATGTGCAACAATAATGCTGAAGAGTGTCAGTTATATAAGGTTATATTTTTTATAGATTCAGGAGCTGTGTTCCAGCAAGTTTGCTGACAATAAGCAAGGTTTGAAAAACAGACTTATCAGGGCATCTGGGAATCTGCCCTGTAGGAGTGAAATGTTTTAAGTCATTTTCCTCTACATTTTAAAGATTCATTTTCCCCTATCATTGAGAAACTGTCCTTCCAATAGAGAACAGATTTTTACACATGGTTTTATTGTCAAAAAAAGAAATATCTGAACAGAATCCAGTGCCTTTGTCAGGTAGAGCAAGAAAAAATGAGTATTTTTTCTAAAAATTTGTTCTTTTGTGGCTGCAGGGGATGGAGATAAGGGAACAAGGGACTAGGCAGGGACTGTGATTCTTCCCAGGATGCAACTCCAAATAACATTCACATCCCTTCTCACTAAAGAGAAACTGTATGTTTGGCTTGTGGGTAGCTGATGTATTTTTCAAGTCTGCCTAGGACAATTATGGCAAATCAAACAATCAACATATTGGTGTTAAACATATAAGAAAATATATTAAACACATGTACAATATAGGTTTAAAAATGAGCAAAAAGTTTTTATTTCAGAAAGTTGTCATTTAAGGCTTTTCCCCTACCAAAAGATTACTTTGAAGCAAATAATCTAAACCAAATATGTGGCAGTTTGAGAATCTTTCCCAGAAACTGAGAGGCATAATGATGAAAAGGGCTTTGTGTTCAGTCAGAACAGCAACAGCAAAATAGTTAAATTTAATTAATTTAGATTAACATCATATGAAATACCTGCAGTGAATGATAACAAAAAAATAATATATAGGGGTCTTATTTTGTGGTGAGTTGTATATGTAAAATAACCAAGCCCTTTGGAAGATATTAATCTACACAGATTATTTTAGGGAATTGTTTTTAAATAAAAGAATTAAAATTTAAATTAAATTAAAATTCATTTAATCTAAATTAGAAATTAGAAAATCTCCTCTTAAAACTTCAGGGAGGGTTATTTCAACAGAGCTGAAGTGCCTCTGTTGTTGAAAGATATCAGCTGGGTGAGTAAAAGAGAAAAACAAGGCACACCCTGCAGAAGAAGCATCACATATTGTTCCTTTGACTCCTCTTTCTTTTTTTTTCTTTTTTTTCTTCTTTTCTTTTCTCAAGAGCTTCAATTCCTTCCAATTCTTCCTCTTGAGGTATTCCATCATCTTGCTGCATCAGGCTTGAACATGGGTCAAAGTAAACAGTGAGTCAGGCTGGCCTTTGCTTTCTCCCCTGTGTTTCTCATGGAGCAATTTTTAAATATCCTAGGCTAAACATTGGCAGATTTTAGCACTTGAGTTTTCAACATTAAACAAACAAAAAAAAGGAAATGGAATGAAAGTATTGTTTTGCAAAGACACTTGTGTTTAGAGGGGGATTCCTTGGGAGTAGCTGCTGCCAGAATGGGGAACCACCATCCTCTGCAATCTTGAATATCATCTGGTCAGACCACAAACTTGTAATTTTTTTAACATGCTGGAACATATTTGATATTGTTATGAATAATGACAAATATTATTTTAATAAGCAATGACATTATTTGATGAGGTAATGGCAGTGAGTAGTGATTGTGGTTAGGGACCTCAATTCACACATTTCTGTAAATGCCTTATGCCCCCAAATTCAGCTAAATGGGAACAAGGATTATTCTGACAACTAAAATCTGGAGCAGGCTCATCCACAGCTTCTCTGGGCAACCTGTTCCAGTGCCTCACCAACCTCACAGTGAAGAACTTCTTCCTTACATCTAATCTGAATCTACCCTCTTCCAGTTTGAAGACATTACTCCTTGTCCTATACAGTCCCTGATAAGCAGCCTCTCCCCAGCTTTCCTGTAGGCCCCCTTTAAGTACTGGAAGGCCCTAAGGTGACCACAGAGCCTTTTCTTCTCCAGGCTGAACAACCCCAACTCTCTCAGCCTGTTGTCATAGGAGAGGTAGGCAGATCTAAATGACATTAGATAATGAAATGTAGTATAGTATAGAATCACAGAATCATGGCACCCACCTCACTACAACCTCCTTTCAGAACTTTCAGAGCCACACTGCTGCCTCATGAAACCAAAATTCAGCACCAGTCTCTGAGCCATGTGTTGCTCAGGTGTTTTTTTCCTGTTCCTTTCAGCATCCTTGTCACTGAAGGAATTGAAACCACCACCTGCTCTCCTAAGCTCTCCACCATTTCAGCCCAGAACCATGAACTCTTTTTTTATCACCTTAGGACTTGGCAATCTCACCACCTGCATGACCAGAAGTGAATAGTAATCAGAGGGTCGTACCAGACACAGGTTACACCTCTGGCCTGGGTGCCAGGGAGGCAGCACTTCCCTGTGGGATGGGTCTGGCCAACATACTGGGTCTTCTGTTCACCTCCATCTGCATCCTCATTTGCCTGGCTCTCCAGTTCCAGAGCCCCAAACCCGTTGTGCAAGGGCAACCAGGAACATGAGGGAGGCTGGGAGGGAATGAGTCTGCCACTACAAGCAGGGGCCTGTTGCCATTACCCCCAGTCTCCTTCTGCCTAGTGTCAAGAGACCAGGACATCCTCTGATTCCTGAGGAACTTCCACCTGCTGCCTTGGCCCCATCTCTTCTCACACTCCCTGATACTCCTTAACTTCCCAGCTCCTCTTTCAGCTCTGGCCCAGGCTGAGAGATCACTCACAGCATCCTCTCCCCCTTCAGCACAGGCCAGTCCCATGTCCTGGTTCCCTGTGCCCCAGTGGGGCAGCACAAGAGAGCAGAATACCTGAGAATAGGACTGAGTGCCTAGAAAGGGGTGTGAGCAGAGCAGTGCTGGTTCAGTGTGCTGGTGCAACAGAGCTGTCAGGGACCAGCAGTGGTTTTAAGGAACAAGCACTGGGATAAATCTGAATGCATTTCTAGGAGGACAGCAAAAAGACCTTTTATTGCTCCAGAACGAGCCACTTCTCACATTTCAACTTCCTTCTTCAAACTCTGGGAGGGAGTGGGTGTCTTCAAAGAAGCAATTCAGGCTAAGAAAGTAAGGGAAAATCTCAATATGCACTGACTAAACTATTTAATAGTACAGAGCAAGTTCTGCTCCACTTTCAGAAACTGTGGAAGAAAAAGAGTAAAATTAAAGATGAGTGAGTTGTAGCCAAGCTGCAAGAGACTGTAGCAGAAAATGTTGGACAGGGTTAACTGTAGGCATAACAGCTCAGTCCATTTTAAAACATAACCTTTAAAGTTCAATTAATTTGGATTCTGTTGTACCAGTTGTACAAACTTATGAATAAAGAGTCCAAAAAAAACCCAAACACACATACTGCTGGAAAAAAAGAGACTGATTTAATTTAACTGTCTCAATCTGACTTTATCTGACTAACTTTCCAGACAGCATTTTTGAACTGATTTGTCCAGTCAGTCACATGGAGTTTGTAGTACAACCACAAATAACAGTCAGGTCTTCTGACAGGAATACAAAATTCCTTTTAGCTCTTTTTTTTTCTGTGAAAATGACCATGTCTTAATGCTTCTTAGTGATTCAGACCAGAAGACAAGTGAATGCAAGAGTAAGAGATTGAGTTTCCAGTGTTAGCAGCAGTGATGGACATCAGCACAGGGGAAATGAAAGGAAAATGCTCTGGAAGCAGCAGCAGGAGCTGCAGTAGGGCTGGTCAGGCAGTGTGTACATGGACCCCAGGGACCTGCAAACAGCTCATGCTAAAGTCTGTCCTGCTGCAGGATCAGTATCAGCACTGGCCATAAAAGGAGCTGAGTGAATGAGTCACCTTAATATATCTACAGCACATTTTTCACTACTTCCAGAGCAGCTGCCAGTGTTAATAACTTGTGTGGGTTAATCTATAGCACTTCCACCTATACCTGGCAGGGCATTTTTAACTGTTGAAACAACATTAAAACACAGTTTCATATGGGAACAGTTCAGTTGTAGTCTATCTCAAACTGGTGTTTTAAAATGAGTCACAGGGAAGGAAAAAACTCATGAACTCTTAAATAAAATGGCTTAAATATGGACTTACTCTAGATATATCAAGCATATGTTATATATTTAAAGCAGAAAATAATAGCAATGTCTGAGTAAAAGAGAACAGCTGCAATTATTTTAATAGGTAACCACTCTACTGGGCTATGAATTGAATGCAGATAATTACACTCTGCCTATCTAGGGCCCCTTTATACTTGAAAATACTGTTTCCCTTCTTCCTCTCCTGTTAAACAGCATTCACTGCTTCCTTAGAGTAGTTTGGGCTTCTCAGTATGCTGCTGATTCTCTTAAAAGCTTGCAAATCTATCCCAGGAAATGTTCTCCTCCTTGTAAACTATTATGCTGTCTTAATTTACATCATTCTCAGTCCTCTTGCCTCTTTCACAATGTCCACAGATGCAGAAAATTTGCCCTGTCTCATGTTTCAGAAAACAAAACTCTTTTCTGTATTAAGGACACCCACTAATGGTTCTTTTGAGCTCCCTGTTTATAGCTTTACATATTCTTGCCAAATACAATTCCTTCACTGCAGCCTTTGAGCTAAACATCAGGGTTGTGCAGCATTAGTTTCCAGTTTTATTTGTAAATGTAAGTAATGTGTCAGTAAATTAAAAAAAAAATCCTTCAGACTATGAAACTTTGTGAGACAAATCAGGAAGGTAAAAAAGACCACTTCATTTGCTCATAATTGTAAGTTACTTGTTCCATAGGTGTTTTTTAAACCACATTAATCTCATCCTCCTTATTTTACCTGGTTTCATGGCTGGTTTGCATCATTTCAGCAGAAGAAAAAGAGAAACATGCCAAGCTGAGCAGGGTGGTGATGGTATATAATCAACTGTAGGAGCCTGCCTTGATGATAATGGGCATCAGAAAGAAGATAATGTCAGCTGAAATGGGCAGAGATTTTGTTTTATGTTTGGTCCAATATGATTTTAAAAACCACTCTGCCTGGAGCTGACCAAAAGAGCTTACCTGGCCAAAAAGTGAGATTGGATAATGCAAATATTATAGATATATAAGTGGTGTCAGTCACACTTCAAGATACATCCCCCTCTCTCCCTCTTTCTGCAGGTCCCAGAAGGAAAAGTGGTAGTTCTTTCTTTTAGGTATTTAGACCTGGAAAGTGACAACTTGTGCCAGTATGACTTTGTGGATATATACAGTGGCCACGCCAACGGGCAACGCATTGGCAGGTTCTGTGGAACTGTCAAACCAGGTGCCCTTGTATCCAACAGCAATAAAATGATGGTGCAGATGACTTCAGATGCTAATACTGCTGGAAGTGGATTCATTGCAAAGTTTTCTGCAGCAGAACCACACGAAAGAGGTAATTAACAATTATCTATGTGCTGAAGACAAGTATAACTGTATAACCTTAAGGAGAGCCACATTAATGCTTAGATGTGATGCCAGGGATGTTAGGGATTGTGCTGTTCAATATATTCATTTATTATTTTTCTTGGCAAATAGAAAAGTTTAAATGTCTAGACATTGTAGTTAATCCAAGGAGTAAAGAGGGTGGCTACTATTTTAAGACTTGCAGAAGAACTGTAATCTTAGGTTTAAAGTAAACAATTTATGAAAACAATATTTGAGCATCAATCCAGTGCTCAATGGATATAAAAACCAACATTGTGGATTGTCAGTTTCTGCTGTTTGAAAACAATTAGACAAACACAGGAAAGGAACATTTGTTTGGTACGAAATGTAAAGCTATCACCTTACCCTTGGGAAAACCATGACCTGTGAGAGGCTGGGAGGTTACAGGGGGTGGTACTGCCCTGCTGAGTTCCAGTTGTACCCCCATATTGATAACTTCTTAACAGAGTAAAAAACTGTGATGTGATAGAGTTAATTCAATAAAGAAGTTTCATAATCATATAATAAATAAGAATAGTATATCTGGTGTAGCTTTGTAATTTGGAATCAGGAGAAGGAGATAAGGAAGAAAACCATCTCATCATGGGATGTCCCTTCAGCACAAGTCACCCTGGGGCTGCAGGGATGGCCAGGCCAGCACCTTGGTGCTCCCAGGAATGTTTCCTGCTTTTTTTTTTCCACACAAACACACACAGACACCCCCTTTGTCTACAGCTGGCACTTTCTGCTCTTTAATAAATAGATTTTCCCAGAGGTGGCACCAGCAAAGCTGAAGCCTCATGTCCTCTGGTGGGGTGTGGCAGATAGGACCAGTCCCTCACCAAGCTGGGTGACGCTGCACTCCTGTAGCACTCTGGTCAGCATGGTGCCCTGTCCTTGCAGGGGATCAGTACTGTGGGGGACGACTGAACAAGCCATCAGGGTCCTTCCAGACACCCAACTGGCCAGAGAGAGACTACCCAGTGGGAGTGACCTGCTCCTGGCACATCATTGCCCCCAAGAACCAGGTAAGGACCTGCCACTGCTCTGCTAGCACAGCCCAGCTGCCACTGCCTGCAAGGACTGGTCTGATTCTTCTCAGGTGTTTCACACCTCACTCTAGTAACTCCTGGGCTTTATCAACACTGTATGTCCCCTTCTCTGCATTGATACATCCCCCTAAATTAAACTTGTTAAAGCATATGGGATGGTGGGGCTTTTAAACAGCTTTTTTTCTTTCTTTTTTTGAGATGTTTTTGTGAATTAACAAAACATAATGCAAGTAAAGTTAGGGCAGGTGATCATCTCAGGATCAAACACCATGGTGAACAATTCTAGGTTGAAGTCCAGCAGCACTGTAGCAATTTTGGTGTTGCTGCAATTTGTTGAGGCAATTATTGAGGTATCCAGGGAGACCTGATAGAAAAGCAGATATGATTTTCTTCTGCTTACAGTACAGGGAATATATTTGGAGGTGTCCTGCCTAGGGATTCTCAATGTATGTTCCATAAATTGTGGTTTCTTTCCTAATTTGAAGACTCCATCTCATAACATTGCTGCTTAATTAGCCAGATGCCCTCAGAGCTTCACATTTTCTGGCTGTTGCTGAGCTGTCTGCTCTGCACTGTGGCAGGAAAGCTACACAGTGACTAAATGTTTTGGTTGCCAAGCATGTTTGGTAGGTTGCTTTTCTTAACCACCTCCAGCTTTTTAAATTTTACTGCATGGAAAGATGACTTCCCTCTTAATCTTCTGCTCATGACCATAAACCTCTAAATAAATAAATAAATAAAGCTGTCCCAGATAAATATATTCTTAGATCTTTCCAATTTTTCATCATACATTGATCAAGACATTATCTGCCTTGAACTGCAGGAGGATGTCAGCTCGGTCTTTCCTGCACTCCTCTTTAATCCACATTCCTTACTTGCTAGATGCAGGTCATTTAACAATCCTGTAGATAGGCAGTAAATTTTAAAACTTTATCTGTAAGCTACAGCTTACTCTGGTTCTTTCCAAGTATATCTAGATAAGACTAAAACCTTTTTCCTAAGCTTGTAGAGAAGATATTTTAAAGCCTTTATAAGCATAAAAATAAGGGCATTATATCCTGGGCCTTTGAAGATGCTGTTCCATGAATCTACAAGTTTCCAAACATGTATTTTTCATGTAGTGGTTGTTAGCATGTGAATGAGGCAGAATTTTGACAGTGAAAAAAGCCCTTTTGAGGAAGCAGTGAATAAACACCTGGCTTCAAATGCACATGAAAAGCTCTTCACTCTTCCATTTGACAAAGTTTAGGTGCTGTTTCCCTTTCACAAGCATGTGATAATAAAACAAGGCACTCTTTTGCTTCTAACACAACCCAATAATTATTACAGAAGATGGAGGAGCTTCTCATGGTGGTGAAGAGCTCCTATTCTATCATCAAATACTTTTTATTAGTGCAAAGTGCACTTATGACCAACAGTAAAGTCAATATTATGGCCTCCTATTTTGCCTACTATGGGAAAATGTAGCATTTCTGCTCCAGTTGTAATTCTTTCTATACCATCTTTTTTGATCACAATCATGTTACTCAGATGGGCACTTCCATGAGTCAATTGCAAATCTACAATCAACACAGTTCAGTGTTGTCATTCAAGCCTTATTTAGGCTATTTATGGGAAGGTGGTTTAAATACTGACCTAAAGAAGCAACCTAAGTGTGTATCTTACTCTGTTCAATCCTGTGTTTTCAATCTTTATGTTGTGTTTGCCTTCCTTGCTACACACAAATAACAGAATCATACTGTAGGGCTTTGTTTCAGAGAAGTAAATTCCATTTCTGTTTTCTTGCCATTGTTTTTTTTCTGTTTAAGTCCATAAATCCAAGTCAGACTGGAGATAACAGCATCAGTGCTGAAAAATGCCAGTTACACTAGTTCTCACATATGACTTGTAAAACCCCAACATTTATGGAAGTTGTGCATAGAAACACAATTCCTTTTAAATATTACATTTGGTTTTAGTCTTCCTAGTTACAAATTTTCTTTTTCTTTCTATTTTTGTTCCTGACTTTTTATTCCTGCATCAACTAAACACAGCACTGGCAACCTCAGTGATTCAAACCTTGCTCTTAATGAACTCAGTGAAATGGCTCTTGCCAACTTTGCCCTTTAGTGTATCTTGAATGATACTAAAAGTCCCTTTTCTGTGGTTTAGATTTGTTAACAGTTATTTTAAAAGCAACTTAACATCTTGTTTACATTGACTCATAAAAATAACTTTTTAAGAAGCTACTTTTGTGTATTTGGGAACAAAATGTTTTATAGCTACTTGAGTCATATGTTGAACTCTTTATTGGAGAGATACTTTGGAGTAAAATACTTTTAACTCCACAATTAAGTGGATTAAGGACTTCAAAGACTTCTCCTTTATGGAAAAAAAAAATCACGTAGCATTTTGTATAACATCACTTACTATAAGAAGCACTAATAAATTCTGCATATGAAAACCTTATTGAGTTATTTACACTTTCCCTGCAGCTAATAGAGTTGAAGTTTGAGAAGTTTGATGTGGAGAGAGACAACTACTGCAGATATGACTTTGTTGCAGTGTTTAATGGTGGGGAAATCAATGATGCTAAAAGGATTGGGAAGTACTGTGGAGACAGCCCACCAGCGTAAGTAAATCCCTTCAGTTATGAACTTCACTGCTAAATGTTCTGTACTAAGATTCTGAAATACTCTTATTGGTTTATATTTTTGTTGTTTTTAATTAAATTGGATTTTTTGAATTTCCAGGAGCTGCTTAGTATCTTGACTTTCCCATGGTTTTCTCTTTTCTCTCCCTCTGTGATTAGCCCTGGCTCCAATCTGTGTTCTGTTCTATCCCTCAAACCTGATTAGAGCTCTGACACCAGTACTGATACTGGTATAATACCATCATTAGTGGTGGCTGAACACTTAACATCACTTAATATGTATGATTTGATCATAGATACTGAAGTACAAGGATCCAGCTGCACTCTCTAGCCCCTTGGCTCATTACTCCCTTTGTCTGACTCATTTCCCCCTCAGCCCCTTCTGCTGGTTCCCTGGCAGCTCCCTGCAGCACTGCTCACCATCTCTTCATGTGTGCCAGGGTACATTCCCTCATGGCACAGGCTGCTTTCCTCAGTAGACTGGGTGGCACAGCAGGCTTTCAGCAGCTTCACTATCAACCTATTAACACAAAACCAACCCATCTCCCCAAGCCTCCCAACCTGCAAAACCACTGCAACCCAGCCATTGGCACTGGAATAATCAGGGCTAGCAATAGTGGATCATAATTATTCCTTCCAAAAGTGGAACATCTATTTGATGAGGTTATTAATTTTTAGCTCTCTTTTCCCATTGTTCCTCTTGCATCAAACTTCTTAAAGCTGAGTAGCCTTAGAAGATAGAGGATGAATTTTGTTTCAAGAAATGCAAGCTATTAAAAAAAATACAAATACATGGAGGTGTGTGACTAGACTTATGTCTCAGAAGGGGCAGCCAGTTTGGTCCCAAGAGTAGCTAATTGTGGCACAGAGGGAGGAGGTGCAAGCCTCACTCTTTGTAAGCTTAGCTTCCTGAACTGAGATTTACTGTGAGGTTTTTTTGTGGGTTTTGTTTGGTTGGGCATTTTAAGGTTATGTAGAACACCCTCAGGAGACGACAGGGGAGGCAGACATTCTGTATGACTCTTTTTAAAGAGTCTTTTAAATATTTTTCTTCTCCATGCAGCAGCTCTGGAGAAGAAGCTTAGGCCTATGGAAGTTGATTAAAAGTTTGGCAATAATTTAATTAAGGATAGGGCTGTACCTGAAATATATTCACTTCAGCTTCCTTCATCCAACTTAGGTTTTTGGTCTTCAGTCACACTTTTCTTGTTACTTTCTTCCATTTGTTGGGGTATTTTTTTTTCAGTTTGAAACTTTCTCCATAAAGATATTTCTTTTCAGGCTCCCTTCTTGTAGTAAAGTTTAAAAGCTGATGTATAAAAAGATAATGATAACAGAGAGTTTTATGGCTGAGATTGTTCTTTAAGTGCTAGGTAATTCAGGCCACTAAAGTGATCCAAGAGACTAAATTCTAATTGTAGTTACATACATAATTACTGCCTTGTTTTCTGGAAAAACTTCACCAGAAAAAGTAAATTATCTTTTCATATTGCTTCCAACCCAAAGGCTGTAAGATGGAGGGAGATTATGCAGGTAGGGTTAGTACTGAATCCTCCAGGCAAAGATGTGGATTAGAAATCTTGGACATGGACTTCCACCCCTTTGCTAAATAACAATCAGAATTTTTCCTTTTTTCGACTCACATATTTATTAATGACAAGGTGACTTAGACCTTTACCTGGAAGCTAAGAGGAATTGTTACCTGGCAATGCTGTGGCACTTGGAGTGCCTGCAGAGGGACTGAATGCATCTCCAAATGTGTGGTTTGTTTCTTTGAGCTGAATGTTGTAAGTAGCTGTATATATTAGATAAGAGATCACCACCATCTGAAGTAAGAACACTCTCCCAAAAGGGATTCTATTGCAAACACTCCTTTTGCTTTAGAGAGAATAAAAAGAGCAACCAGATGACAGATGTTAGTTACATTACTTAATCCTTTATTACCAGGTAGACAGGTTTTCTATTGATGAGCATAGCTTGAGAATCTCCTTGTGACTTGGCAGATCCATCCCTTAAGGTATTTACCTTCAAGCTACTGTACAAAAAAAACCAAGAAACAACCATCAAACCAACAGAATCTTATGTTAGAAAGACTTAACTAGTGATTTTCTGCAAAATACCTTCTGTTCCTGCCATGGGTGTTTCGTTGTGCACACATTGGATCCAAAGTGCTGGGGCAAAGGGACTTGCTTCCTAGTTGGCCAAGGTTGAAGCCAGAAGCAGGATTAGAGTTTTACTGACTCTGTAGGGTGTGACATGTCAGCCCCTTTCCAGCTGAGCTAAGAACTGAACACAAGACCTTGTCCTTCCCTCAGTTCTCAGAAGGCAGCAGTAAACACCACTGCAGATGAGGCTGGTGGCCTCCAGTCCCTGGGACTTAGCTGCCTCTTTCCAGCTGAAACCAGCCCAGCTCTGCAAGCACCTTTTGCCCTGTTGGTATCTAGTCTTGGCTGTCCCAGTTAACCCTTGAGAGGCAACCAGGAGTAGCTTCCTAAACCACCTCTCAACATGACTCAGCATCTGTCCCCACAGCAGTAAAGCTGGAAATTGGACTGCCAAACCCTAGTGGGCTTCAAAATACAGACATTTTACTATGGACTTTGTGCAGCAGACAAATAAGGGCAGAATACTGGGCTCAGACCCAGGCTGCATAGCTCTGAGATGAGATTTCCAGTTACAGCATGTTAGAAGTATCCTGAAAGCCAATTTTAGGACAGCATTGCTTCCTAACCATAGAGCCAATCTAGAGCTTTAACACAGTGTTTCCCTTGCAGAGTTATATATAGGCAGCTCCTCTATCCAGTGGAAAGGGAAAGGATGTCTCATGGATTTTTCACTAGCTCTGCAAAATTCTTATCATAGTTTATGATCAGAAAAACACCAGGGATAAGATCAGTGTTGTAGAAGAACCAGAGATCATGGTGTACACACTGAATTGTGAAGCTAGCCTTCTATAAAGAGTATTATGACAGTAATTATGAGAGGGGGAATTCATTAATGGGTAGCTACTGATAATATACTGTGGCATTTTGGCACAGGAACAGTGCAGCAGGAGGCTGAGTAAAGTGGATACCCTGAGCTCGTTTGGTGGTGGAAGAGATTAATTCAGATCCAGCAAGCATAGAGTATCCAATTCCTAAATACAGTTACTGTGATACTTAATGAATGGTATACACAATAATCACCCTTAATTAGCAGATATAATTACTGAAAAAAACCCAACCCTGTCTCTCATTTTTGTAGGAAAATAACTCCAGTAGCTCTTCAAAGCCTGAGTAATGAACAGCCAATCAGTGACAAAAACTGAGCCTAAAGAAAATATAAATGAAAACATCTAATTTATAGGGGTTTTGTCAAAGAATGATAGAATCCAACATGGAATTGTTTTTCTTAAGGCCTTCCAAATGTGTAATGTGTTTTTCCTTAAGCAGAAACATTCACTTGCCACTGCTACACACTGAGGATTTCTTCAGTGTATTTTCCCACTGTGTTAATCTCACCCCTTCCATTCCATGGAAGTGAAGTCTGCCATGAAGTCACACACAGGAATTTGAAGATATTCATGTTGACTTAAACTTCAGGAAGCAAAGGTTTAGATGATTCATCAGAATGTGTTTCACACTCAAAACCACCAGTGTGTGACATACCAACAAAGAAAGGAGTATTTCAGCACTAGTCTGGGGGCAGATGCTGCATTCAGACCAAGAATAATTGTCTATCTTTTTTTTTCCCCCTAAAAATACTATAAATTCTTTTTGTCTTTGACATGCAAAACAATTGATATATTTTATTTTGATTTTTTTTTCTATTACAGGCCTATTCTATCTGAGAAAAATGAGTTGCTCATCCAGTTTTTGTCTGATTTAAGCTTAACAGCTGATGGTTTTATTGGCCATTATAAATTTAGACCAAAAAAGTTACCCACAACTACAGTTCTGCCTGTTACCACAACAGTGTCTACTACCTCAAGTAAGTTTTACTGGTTTAATTTTGTTTTGTAAAGAAATAAATTATTCAACAACAAGTAGAGGGTTACAGAAAAATGCAATAGAAAACATATTTTAAAATATTTTTTTATGGTTTGTTAGTATTTCAAATGTTCAGGGAATGAACTAAAATTAATATACTCAAGGGAGAACCTATTTAGCATTATTAAAAGGAAATCTCTCCAGGCAAGAGTTCAATGTAACTGAACCTCCACCAGAGAGAATTTTCCTGTCCCTTCTTAATTTTTGACAGTTAACTAGTAAATTCCTAGTTAATTTAACATTAACTAGTAAATGGAAGAATGGATGAGCAAAATCCTTTTGTATAAGAAGTTCTAAATATTTCAGGAAGTGGTTTTATTTAAAGGAACTCTTTCTTCTATACAAGTTAATATGTAAAAATCTGTTTTTCTTCCTATAGTTCCTAAAATCAAGCAAAGTTGGTGTGAAAGCCACCTGAGCACTCTCTAGATTCTGTCAATGTCCTGTCAAGATGACTCCTAGAATTCTTTTATTTTGAAAAAAAAACCCCAGGGATTGGAACTTAAAAAGAAATATGTCAGACTAAAAATAAGTTTCCTTTNGCCAATTTTAGGACAGCATTGCTTCCTAACCATAGAGCCAATCTAGAGCTTTAACACAGTGTTTCCCTTGCAGAGTTATATATAGGCAGCTCCTCTATCCAGTGGAAAGGGAAAGGATGTCTCATGGATTTTTCACTAGCTCTGCAAAATTCTTATCATAGTTTATGATCAGAAAAACACCAGGGATAAGATCAGTGTTGTAGAAGAACCAGAGATCATGGTGTACACACTGAATTGTGAAGCTAGCCTTCTATAAAGAGTATTATGACAGTAATTATGAGAGGGGGAATTCATTAATGGGTAGCTACTGATAATATACTGTGGCATTTTGGCACAGGAACAGTGCAGCAGGAGGCTGAGTAAAGTGGATACCCTGAGCTCGTTTGGTGGTGGAAGAGATTAATTCAGATCCAGCAAGCATAGAGTATCCAATTCCTAAATACAGTTACTGTGATACTTAATGAATGGCATACACAATAATCACCCTTAATTAGCAGATATAATTACTGAAAAAAACCCAACCCTGTCTCTCAGACAAGCTGTTTTTTAAGAAGACAGGATACACAGCTTAAGTGAGATTTTTCACTTGGTGGTGAAGCTGCTGCATCAAATTCCAGAGAACCAGGCAGTTCATTTTGGTTATGTCAGACTCAGCCATCAGACTAAACTGATTTCTGAAACACCTGCCAGAAACCTGGGAGATAATCACAAGTTTTTACTTCAAAGGCCTGATTGTTTTGAGCAGCTCCTGCTCAGGAATTGTGTCAGGCTTGCTGGGAAGAAACAACACAGTCACTTTAGTAAAACTACATCTTAAAACCACTTTCTATTTTCCTTTCTCCTCACCAAGATTCTTTTCTCCTTATATTTATTTTTCTTCCACTTCCTAAAACCTGTATTTTTGTAGGAAAATAACTCCAGTAGCTCTTCAAAGCCTGAGTAATGAACAGCCAATCAGTGACAAAAACTGAGCCTAAAGAAAATATAAATGAAAACATCTAATTTATAGGGGTTTTGTCAAAGAATGATAGAATCCAACATGGAATTGTTTTTCTTAAGGCCTTCCAAATGTTTAATGTGTTTTTCCTTAAGCAGAAACATTCACTTGCCACTGCTACACACTGAGGATTTCTTCAGTGTATTTTCCCACTGTGTTAATCTCACCCCTTCCATTCCATGGAAGTGAAGTCTGCCATGAAGTCACACACAGGAATTTGAAGATATTCATGTTGACTTAAACTTCAGGAAGCAAAGGTTTAGATGATTCATCAGAATGTGTTTCACACTCAAAACCACCAGTGTGTGACATACCAACAAAGAAAGGAGTATTTCAGCACTAGTCTGGGGGCAGATGCTGCATTCAGACCAAGAATAATTGTCTATCTTTTTTTTTCCCCCTAAAAATACTATAAATTCTTTTTGTCTTTGACATGCAAAACAATTGATATATTTTATTTTGATTTTTTTTTCTATTACAGGCCTATTCTATCTGAGAAAAATGAGTTGCTCATCCAGTTTTTGTCTGATTTAAGCTTAACAGCTGATGGTTTTATTGGCCATTATAAATTTAGACCAAAAAAGTTACCCACAACTACAGTTCTGCCTGTTACCACAACAGTGTCTACTACCTCAAGTAAGTTTTACTGGTTTAATTTTGTTTTGTAAAGAAATAAATTATTCAACAACAAGTAGAGGGTTACAGAAAAATGCAATAGAAAACATATTTTAAAATATTTTTTTATGATTTGTTAGTATTTCAAATGTTCAGGGAATGAACTAAAATTAATATACTCAAGGGAGAACCTATTTAGCATTATTAAAAGGAAATCTCTCCAGGCAAGAGTTCAATGTAACTGAACCTCCACCAGAGAGAATTTTCCTGTCCCTTCTTAATTTTTGACAGTTAACTAGTAAATTCCTAGTTAATTTAACATTAACTAGTAAATGGAAGAATGGATGAGCAAAATCCTTTTGTATAAGAAGTTCTAAATATTTCAGGAAGTGGTTTTATTTAAAGGAACTCTTTCTTCTATACAAGTTAATATGTAAAAATCTGTTTTTCTTCCTATAGTTCCTAAAATCAAGCAAAGTTGGTGTGAAAGCCACCTGAGCACTCTCTAGATTCTGTCAATGTCCTGTCAAGATGACTCCTAGAATTCTTTTATTTTGAAAAAAAAACCCCAGGGATTGGAACTTAAAAAGAAATATGTCAGACTAAAAATAAGTTTCCTTTTATATTGAAAACTAGACAGCATATATGAAAGATCAGAGGAGGATTTTTCTGAAGGTATTGCTAAAACTACATTATTACTGAGATACTGAAGGGATAAATTCTTACCATTTCTATAACCTGAATGTGAGAGATTTGAGATACAGTTATAACAGAAAACCAAATTATTTATTATGTTTTTGCAACACATAACCTAATTTCTACTTAAAACACATCAAAGCCAGGACAGCAATGGCCTGACAGCAGGGAACCAAGAAGCTGTGGTGCTTAAATCCTGATAAGGAGAAGTATTTAAAGGAGATGAAAATAAACATTATAAAATGAAACCAGCATGACCTGTAAATCATTCTGTTGTGACTAATTCTCTAATAATAAATAATTCAGCTCTTCTTCACTGTAAAGCACTTCTTAACAAAGTTGTTAGTTCAAACACTTGGTCTTAACTAATCCAGGCTGTCAGCATCTCTTGCTGCATTTGTGTTCAGAGTTTTGCCATTGAGTTTGGAACTGTTGGTGAGCACACATGCAAACACATGTCCTTTGCACACATGCAAACACACTGTCCACAATCAAATGTAAATTTTCCATCACATCCCATTCTGTAAAGTCCCTACAAAGGTATGTAGCTGAGATGTGAAAAGGTGATATTTGGAAGTGTTAGCAGAGAAAAGGAACATTGGGATTGTGGTGCCCATCCCTTGCCATACCAGACCTAGTTAATGTCAACATCTATGCAGATTAATCTCTTTTTTTCCCCATTTTTTAACCATACTGCTTTGCCTATGTATTGAATAGCTCATTTCAATTGCAATTTCCTTTTTTGCTTTTCAAAAAGTTGTGAAACCCACAGTTGCCATGTGCCAGCAAAAGTGTAAGAGGAGTGGGACTCTGGAAAGCAATTACTGCTCAAGCAACTTTGGTAAGGAAGCAATGTTTGTTTCTTTTTCATTGTTCACTTGTCACTGTGTTTTTAGACATAGGAATTTTACCAGATGTAGATTTGAGTTACCATTAGTATATAGGCTGTATTTTTACACCATCTGATGTGTGTATCTGGGTTTCACTCAGTGCATTCTTGGAGATATTCTGAAGCAGGCACTGCACATCCATCTGAAACATGCTTTCTCCATCTGAAAAGCAAATTACTATGTACAACAACCTGCTACAGGGAAGTATTTCAATTCCTATTTCAATTCCTGCCATTTATCTGTAACCACCCAATACACATTCAATGCTGTACCTGCTGAACAACCCATCATTCACTTTATACACTTCCAAAATATTTTAAAAGAAATGACTTATAAGCTTCCAAGCCCTGCTTTCCATGCACAGACACACATCTCTCAGGACAAATGTGGTCTGCTCTATATTTGGATGGCATTGCCACTGCTGGTTATTCAGTTATGGCTCAGAGTATTTTCCCACATTAACAGTGGAAGCTTTTTGAACTCTCTAAATATATAAATATTACCAAAATGATAAATATTCCTTAAATAATGGCTAAAAATGTGATTAGACAGCTTCCCCCTCTCCTGTTTGGTTGTGTATTTGTTTGAATTTAACTCAATAGCTCATCTGGTTACATTGGAGGAAATCTGCTCTTTCAGGAATGTAGGGGCAGCTTTGCATCATTTTGCTAGGAAACCAGCTGGAGAGGGTGTGGCTGCACCCTCAAGCAGATGGAGTCACTGCAGCTTGACCCCTCACCACTCCTGGCCACTCTTGTTTAATTTCCAACCACTGTAGGCTGGCCCAAGACCAGAAGAAGCAGGTAGAAAAAAAAAATTTAAAAAAAAATGGTCTCCTCTTACTTAACCAGACCTCAGCTCTCGTGGTTGATGGTAAATGGCACTATATAAAACTTAATTCTTTTTCCTTTAGCATCAGGGTAATAAATCACATTCTTCTCTCTCACCTTTTGCCAAATACTTGAAATTCTTAAGTCTTTTCCATGGCAAGAGAAAGAGTAAAAAATATTTTATATGCTACTGTGAATACAAGTGTATCTTAAGGTAAGAACAGAGCTGTGCTGCTTGTAGAATATGATTTATTCTAAATTTGTTTGCTGACTTGATGAATTTTCAAAATAACAGCTATTTAATTTTTATTGATTCCAGAAATATAACTGCAGTATCCAGCATTTTAACATCCACAGTTCTCTTCTGATTCATCTTGAACATTCCTATTTAATTAAAAGCTCTGGATTAAAGGAAGATTACAAATCCAAAATATGGATTAAGCAAATTTGTAATAAATAAATCTGTCTGCACATATTTAATATCTAAAGATCCTATTGGCCCCAGGATACAAAAACTTACTTACAAAAGGTGATCTGAGAAGAGAAAAAAATGTTAATACCATTTAGCATTCCCTTTTAATAAATAAAATGGCCTACAAGTTCATCCTAGGAAAAAAAAAAAAGCATCTTTACTTTCATACTGAGAGGTCTTTGGGAGATACAATGGTCTAATCTGGAGTCTAAATTTAGCTGAAATTGGCAAGTTTCTCTCAGTATCAGGCCTCAGACAGACCAAAATCCAGCCTTGGGGCATTAACTGCTACTCAATTGAGAGCATCAGAGAGATGGGAATTCAGCTTTTGCCTAGAAAGTTTTCAATTCAACTTCTCCACCATTTAAAAATGAGTCATTAAAAGTAGTACCAAATTTTACAGTTTAATTAAAATTACCAAAGACTAGAACTGGGCTCTGCAAGAGGCTGATGCTCTCCAGGAACATTTCCATGTTTGTGCCACCAAATCTGTCCATAGGGAGTTACAGGGGGCACTCAACTTGCAGTAACTACTGCCAGTATTGTTTGTCACTTAATTATGACCTAATACACTTACTCAGTTTTTATGATGCCTCGAAATTGATGTTTAAAAGCAAAAATATCAGTAGCAACTGTTTTTTTTCTTGCAGTAATAACTGGCACTGTCATCACCGCGGCCACGCGCGCCGGCAGCCTGCACGCCACCCTGTCCATCCTTCAGGTCTACAAGGAGGGCAACCTGGCAATCCAGCAAGCTGGCAAGAGCATGAGTGCCAAGGTCATTGTTGTGTGCAAGCAGTGTCCTCTCATCAGAAGAGGTGAGTACCCACAGATAGCTGCTGTATCTGTGTATGAAAGAAAACAGCTTTGGAAACGGCTGTTGGAACGTGAGCACAAGAACCAGTCAAAGCAGGGAGGAGATCAGTGGCTAGGGGTGTGAGGAGGATGGAGCTGGGCACGGTTCTGTGGTGCCCAGTGCCAGGACAAGGGGCAACAGGCACAAGCTGGAACACAGGAGGTTCCATCTAAATATGAGGAGAAACTTCTCTACTGTGAGGGGAACAGAGCCTGGCACAGGCTGCCAAGGCAGGTTGTGGAGTCTCCTGCTCTGGAGAGATCCCAAACCCAGCTGGATGTGATCCTGTGTAAGGTGCTCTGGGCAAAGCTGCTTTGGTAGAGGGTATCTCTAGAGGTCCATTCCAACTCCAACAATTCAGTGAGCCATTTCTAACTCATTTGACAGCTACCTTTAATGAATTTATGCTATATGTTTAATTATGTAGTAGATACTTATCTATATATAGAATCATAGAATGGTTAGGGCTGGAAGTGGCCTCCAAAAGTCATCTAGTGAACCCCCCTGCAGTGAGCAGGGACACCCTCAACTAGACCAGGCTGCTCAGAGTCTTGTCCAACCTCACCTTGAATATCTCCAGGGATGGGGCCTATCTACTGGGATTTTACATAACTGCACTTTATTGTGTAACAAGCATGGCAAAGCTGGGTAAGGAAATACATGCTTTATGGAGGAAGGAAAAAACATGTTAGAAGGCGTTTGTAACAGTGCAAAGAGATCACAGATAAAGAACTAAACTTGCCACATCATGTCCCTCTATTTCTGCCTTGTAATACCTTGACTCTGTGCTCTATTTGTAGGTTTAAATTACATAATCATGGGCCAGGTAGAAGAAGATGGTAGAGGCAAGATCTTCCCCAACAGCTTTGTCATGAGCTTTAAGACTAAGAACTCAAAGATCCTAAATGCCTTGAAAAACAAAACATGCTAAAACTAAACTCTGCAGCTGCATTCCTCATCTCTCTTGAAAAACCATTTGCACTTAGTGTAAGTCATGAAAAGACAACTGATTGTCAACACTAAGACCATGCTCAGCCTTTCCTCCCACCCACCC
>VYZU01009335.1:24534-38978 GCA_013401355.1 Ceyx cyanopectus
CCCACCCACCCGAGCACCCCCAGGTGCAAGACAAGAACAGATCCTCCTGAGTCTTAAAGCTCCATTCACAGCACAGCTGCCTGAGTCAAACATATCCAATTCCAGTTGCTTGGAAACTCTTAATTTATAATTGTCCAACTTTTTTTACAAGGAGTTGTGTATGTAAAATAGGAATTGAAAAGTGCAATATTTATAGTAACTCATTTTAATAGGAGCATTTTCTTTGAAGTTTTATTACATGGTTTTCTGCATTTTTATCCGTGCTTAATAAAATATTTTAAGATTAAATGGCACACCAACTAGTTATTTAAAACGTACGAAGTGGGGCAGGATGAACTGATTTTTTTGGGGATCATTTCACATGCTCTTGACCGTTTGGGTCTCACACAGCGTGACTGACACTGCACTTCCAATTACATCGGTGGAGAGCGCAAGAGCGCAGCAGCGGGCAGGGCAGCGTATCCAAGAGCTAAGCCCTTCTCCTGGGCTGTTGGCTAAGGACGCACATCGGGTAGGGCCCGGTCAGAGCCACTCGGGGGGTTCCCGGGGCCGGGGCACCCCGAGGCCGAGCGGAGAGACCCGGGCGGAGCGCGCCGGGCCCAGAGCCACGTGCAGGGGGCGTTGCCGGGGCAACGGCGGCAGGTGGACCCGGCGCGAGGGAGCTCGAGCTGCGCGCGGAGCCACGTGAAGGGCGGAGATCCCTGAGGGAAGGGCGGGAATCCCTGAGGGGAGGGCAGAGATCCCTGAGGGGAGGGCAGAGATCCCTGAGGGGAGAGCAGAGATCCCTGATGGAAGGGCAGAGATCCCTGAGGGAAGGGCGGGAAAAAGCCGGGATCCTACGCAGGAGGCCCCGGAGGAGCCGGGCGGACCCGCTCGGGCGGAGCTGGGCAGTGCGGAGACTCCGCTAGCAGCGGGAGGTGACAGCGAGCGCCTGGAACCTGCTCCTGCTGTAAAGGTGAGTTCAGGTTTCCATAACGAGCAGTGCACGTAGGTGACTGAGGGAGGGGTTGGAAAAGTGACCCTGCCTTGGATCATCTTAAGGCAAAGGTACAGTTTAGACTGTGTTTGTCCAAAGTTGTTCTGGGATTGTGCATAAAGATGTCACTGCCCCAACCTTTGCAGACTGCTACAACCAGCACTACACTGCCCAGTAAAAAACAAGAGCATGTTTAATACACAGGAACTAGGAAGATCTGAATTGTAAGACATTAAACAGCACAGCAGCCAAGTAGGTAAGAATGACTGACAGAGCTTTCAAACAAGGCAGAAGAGATGGCAAAGTGTCACACACCTAAGGTAGTGCAGAGAACATGTTCTCTATCAATTAACAGGTATGTATTTCTGGGGCAAAGAAAAACATCTGGAGCCCCCAGTTCCAATCCAAACCCCCAAAAGTGCCTGGAAGTCAGACAATTCTTCCTAAGGCCATGTCTATGCTGTAGAACACAGTACTATGTGACCATGACTGAGCCAGCTCTACGTGATTCTGCTTAACACTCAAAACCAAACAGCACCAAGAACACTGTTTCATACCCATAAACACATCCAGCTGCCAGAAGAGCAGCTCAGCCTGAACCGAGTGCCAAACAGTGAATAGTGCACCTAGAATCCAATCTAGCTTGTTTGGAACAGCTCAGTTATCACTTCATGAAGTCATTTAAATGAATTTAAAGCTAACAGGGCAGGTCCTCAAGGAAAAAAAAAAAAGTAAAAGCACCCTAATATCTGCTACTTTTCTTAAACTTATTATCATAACATTCCAAAGAAACTGCTTCCAATGGGACACCTCATATGTGTTTAAATAGGATTAATATCAATGCCACCACATTTTTCAAAGTGCTTTTATTTGTCTGCTTCCTTTCTTGGATATACACAATGTACACAGCACATGGTTTTTACGTTGGTGCATTATTCAAACATGAGCTCTGAGTTGAGATAGAAAATTCAGTGATCCTCTTTCCTGGAGCACAGAGGTTAGCTTTTTATTCACATGAAAAGCCAACACATAATCCCTCTATACTGTAACACTCTGCTTCCAGGAGTCTTAAAATCTACTTCAGATATACATGATTTCATAGTACAGAAAATATATTACCTTTACAAGAAAGAGTTTTATAAGAATTCCTTCAAAAAAGTAAACATTCATTTAAGCTTCCCCTCTGTCAACCTCCCAAAATCAAGTGTAGTCAAAGACCACTATGGCTACCTGCGCCTTCTGGACATAAGACCATTTTAGAAGAGCACCATCATATCAATAAAACTGTCAATCAATCCTTTAGCTGTCATAAATATACTTATTTTGTAATTAAAAATACAGGAATCTTATATTTCTCAATTAGAGTTTGTCAACTTGAATTATATATAAGCATATAAAGCCATATAGGACTCTCCAGCACAGAAAATCCACAAAGCCCTTACTGTCCATTGTAAGCAAAGTCAAATCACATTTTTTTTCACAAAACATAATATTCCTGACACACACACACACAAAAAAAATGTTTAGCTTGGAAATAACTGTAGTAAAAGAAAGGAAAAACAAAGCCAAGTTTAAATGTAAAATCTGTTTAAAGCAAGCCATCCTAAACTGTGTCTGTCCAATGAACAGAATCAATGTATATTCTCACAGAAAGAAGTTCACAGGAATTGTTCAGCAGTGCAAACAGCAATCACATGCTCCATCTCACTTCTGGTAAATCACAGGTATTAGTAACTCAAATAATGTATCATCCAGATTTTAAATCCCCTAGATATTAAATATTAAAAGTTCACAAGTTAGTTCTAAAATTCTGTGCCCAATCTCAATGTGTAGTAAAATGGACCTCTGAGGCACTACTGAAAAACACAAGCAGAAATTGATTGTCTCACATGTAACCACAAACGTTCCAGGAGTGGTTGCTATATTGAGTTCCAAATCAATGTTCCCACAAAAGAGCTGATGATTTGATTTTCTGTGTTCTGTAAATGTTTGTATACAATCAGTGTTAATATACAAAACTTGGCACTAGAACTGCCTCTTGCAGAGCCATGCAGTCTTTGCATGCACTGCAACCTACAGTCAAACATCATTTCCAATGCACTGGAGATTTCCCATTATTCTATATCTGACTTTTCTATTAAAAATAAACATAGGCTGGATTTTTGTTTTAAAAAGCCCATCTTCTCCCACAACTTGAAAAACAAGTATCAAAAAGGAACAAACAGCAAAAATAGAAGAAATAAACACCTTGTGCTAGTTATGAAGCTCTTAATATGTGACAGCCACAGTCTGAGGCACGTTACAAAATTGACTATCTACAAAGTTTATATACACTCTAAGATGAAGAGGTGAAGAAAATGACTGTATCTGGTTTTGCATTTATTTCCACCACCTCTGCATCTAGCTGCAAGTCAGGCAAACCCATCTTCATTGTGCAATACTCTTTTCTATTTGGTCTGGCAACAGAATTACACCCCTACTTCCACCTACAGGTATTTAAAAGTCCACCCTTCTCTTAGAAGCCAGGCCTCAGTTTCTGGGGTAGAACATGGCATATTTGGAAGTTCGAAAGCCAAGCAGGTCTCTCATTTCATTTCTGAATTTTGACAAGTCTTGCCTCAGCTCATTGAGGTTTTCCACAGTTGCTTGGTCTGTGCTTTGCATCTTCTGCCTCATGGAAGTTAAGTACCGGTGGACTAAGCAGCACATCACCTTCTGGTAATTTTCATCTCTCTTTTGTTTCAGATTCCTCCATTCCTTGAAACAACAGCACACATTTACTAGGGAAAAGTGAGTTTTGAGCCCTAAAGCCAGTATACAATCATGCAGAGAATACATACAAACAAAATAAAGCTATTTTATAGGCACGTCCTGAAGTGCACAAATATGCAAGGTATGTAAATTACCAGCAACATTTAAGTTTTAACCTGCTGGACCAGCAAACCTGAAAAAAAACTCATTATTTCCAGCTTCAGAGCCCACAGCTCTCCCATCATTTCTTACCTTTAGGCTGTTCTGACGTTTCACTCTGCCACTGGATGTGTGAGAGCAGATCCATTTACTGAGACTGTTGAGAAGGTAACAGATGGTCTTGGGAGAGGGGATAACATTGAAAGGTGGAGGTAGTGTGCATTTGTCATCAAAGTAGCTGAGCCAGAGCTTGGCACGAGCAAACTTCCATTCCTTGTCTTCATGATTCTAAAGCAGCACAAACATTAACAGACATCAGAAGCAAAAATATTAACAGACTCTTTTATTTAACCTGAAAAACTGACTGCTTATTAACTTTGGTCATACAGTATTTGAATAATATATATTAGATAATATTTTAATTTGTTTTAATATACTAATATGAAATAGTTATTTTAAACCCCACATCAATTCAGTATATACACTCCAGAGTACATATAAAATTCAGCTACAAAGTTATAAAGCCCAAGCAGCACACCTTATCAAAAGCAGCATCTTGCCTTGAACAGCCATTGTATCAGAATATCTCCAGTTCCCAGAGGGTCCTTGCACATGTTCAACATGCAAAGCACCCTTGTTATTTGGATCCAAGTAAATAAATTCCTTCATTATTTGAAGGAAAGATGCCCCTTGTGAGCTCAGAGACAGAGCTTACCCATGGAGGCCTGTAGATCAGTCTACATATTGTAGGAAAAAATTTGTACAAGATCCAAAGGTACAGCTAGCAATTAGTGGTAATTAATCAGAAAACACTTACTGCTATCAGCTGAAAGCTTTTATGAAGCATTGCCACCAGGAGTTTGGTCAATACTATCACAACCACCACATTGTAGGTACCAACAATGACTGCACCCACAAAAGACTGTAACTCTTCCCCGTAGCTGAAACGTGTGACAAAGATTGCTACGTGTGCCAGGGAGAAGATGTACCAGAACAGAGCAAAACATGTGCCAATGAACCTGCAAAGACAAGAAGCACAGCTAGTTAGGTAAAGCAAACACCCACAGTGAGTATACTTCATGGCAATTCAAGTTCAGTGAAAAATGCAGCTATTTCACAGACATCAAACTCACGAATGGAACGTGTCATTGCTCTGCTGTTCACAGAAAATGCCTGCACAGTCCTTTTCTTCATTGACAGTAAATCCTTTATCATACAGTTGTGTCAATCCAATTGTGAATGAGAACAGGACAAGAAGAAACATGCCCAGAAATTTTCCAAAATCTTGCAGCATCTGCCCCATTGAAATCTGTGAAATAGATTTATTTCCAATTTTAGTAAAACGTGTCATTGTTTCTGTTTGTATTCTCTCCTTCAGCCTCTAATCAACCAATTTACATTTTAACCATTAACTAATTTGAGATGCTGAACAGACCTCAAAATCAGGAGGTATCCTTGTACCATTTTGCAGTGAAAAATTCTAGATGTTAAAAAGAAAATTTAAATAGTTCTAACATCATGTGGTAAGTTCTATCCTTCAATTAACCACATGCAATACTGTGCACAGCTTATTCTTTTTTGTAATACCAACAGTAATAAGGAACTCATAAGTCAATAGATAAAAGCAGTAAATGAAATGCATCTGAACATAAATGCCATAATAAAGAAAACAATAATGACACTGAACTAATCAAAACATTTGGAATCATATTCCATTACTAATCAGAAAGTAGTATACCAAACCCCACCTGCAGAACACAGAATTATTTCACTGTATGTTTCATCTAAGATTTTAAGTATACACAATGTGTAGGTGTGTAAGCACATAAAAACTGAAGGCTGTGAGGTACAGAAGTGATAAATTCAGACCATTAATTTCAATTTCAAAGTATCCTGTACAGAAGTTTCCAAGAGCACAGATCTTGATCTGCTTTTGTCATAAGTCTAAATTTTTTACACAAACATGGCTTAAACTGTTTACATATTTAAATTACTCTTCATACAAACCTCTTCAGAGAAAAATATATATGCAACTATATAAAATGGGGTTGGGTAAATCTAATTATATAAATCAGTATATGGAAAGCTTACTCCTGTATGAATCACAGTCTGTACCAAATCCTAGCCCAGAACTGCATCACTGGTCAGGTTTTGCAAGTTTACTGGGACATGAAGCACCAGCTCCTGCTCCCTCCCATGCCACTGGAAATTCTCTGAGTACCCCTGCTGCCCAGCAGATGATCTCTGAGTCTTTGCCCAGTTTGCCATGGCCATGCTGGATCTGCAACATGACAGGCAGAGCTATGCACTCATCATATCATTTGGTCAGAGGATGAATGTAATCCCCATCATACTGCTCCCTAACATCTAACCCTTCAAAAAAAAATCAACAACTCAACAGCAAAACTTCTACTTTTTAACTGACACATGGTCACAGACAAGACAGGAACAAAGTAAATGAAAACAGGAGTATACTAAAAGTGCAAACCACCCAAACCTACTTTGTTTGAAATAGAGTGTAATAAAATAAGCCAAATATCAGCAGCTTTCTTCCTATAGCCCTGCTATTCCTTTCCAAGTATTTAGATTTCTAAGCATTTGAAATCCAATCATCTAACCTAGAGGAATATTATTCTATCTTCTGTTAAAAAAACCACCACACAGAGAGCCAATTTACAAATCTCTATTAAAACAGATTTTATTAATCAATAAAAGTAACTGAATGCTTAAAAATAACTCTTAACAGCCAAGAGAACATGGTAGCTGCCTCCCCCACCCTGCCAAGGCAGATTCACCTAGAGAAGGTAGCCCAGGGATGCATCCAGGTGGGTTTTGAATGTGTCCAGAGCCTGCACCACCTCTCTGGGCAGCCTGTTCCACTGCTCCATCACCCTCAAAGTAAAGAAGTTCCTCGCTCATGTTTAGATGAAACTTCCTATGTTCAAATTTGTATGAAAATGAAAAAGCTGACATTCAATTAAAATGAGATTTTAGATAATAATTTTCCTTTTCCCAGTGTTCTGATTGGAAAAGTACAGCGTAAGCAGAACAATTATGCATTTTTGGAGCTTAGGTCCTCATTTTGAAAGGAAGGCAGGTCATGCCTGGCCTATCCACTCTGGGCTCAAGCTCAAGCATCTCTGCCTCTTTTTCTACTAAATCTTGTTCTTGAATATGGGTGTAAAGCTAGGTGGTTTGCATGCAGTTTACAAGTCAGGACTTGGACTGAGATACAACTCGTGCCTTTCCTAAGATGCAGTACAGAGCTAGCCTAAGAATCCATGTAACTTCAGAAATGGGAAATAAGTTCCTGAAATGTGTACATTTTTGAAAATTTTATCTCATTTCTCTTTATTGGCACAAAACCCCCAAGCCGTATTGTCACCATTATAAAGACAATTAAAGAAGAAAACCCTTTACTGTAACCATATAATAGTACTCTTGCATAAGAGGCATTGATAGGGTGCCATGTGCTGGGCGACCCCTCTGTTCAGTCCTCTGTCATCTTGTATGAAACAACTCATTTCATGTGGATCTCTGAGCAGTTTAGATTGGCACACTTATGATATAAATGAGATTGTATTGTTTTAAAGATGTGTGGTGATGATGTAAAGCTCTGAAAAGACTTTCTATCTGGATCTGTATAAAACTTGGGCTTGCTAGACTGCCTAAACATACAAGAAATTGTAATAAAACATGTAGGGTCCCATAAAAGAATATTGCTTCTGTGCCATATATGTTCTTGTGATGATAGAACTTAGTCCAGTGAAATGAAACCATGCTCAAAATGCTTTCAGCAGGCTTTATAATGCAGCAAATTGGGTCTTGTAAGTCAAAGGAATATCTGTAATGAGTAAATGATGAAATCAATACAAGGGATGGTTTTCACTTGCTCAGTCTGATTTGTCCCTTCCTACAGGAATGGAAACACCTGTCAGCATCAGTGCTGCTGAACTGGCTGTTGACAAGTTGTAGGTGATGTACAAATGTAGAGGAGGCTTTATTCTTCTGGCCTAAAGGAAACTGAAATCTTTCCACCTTTCACATTGCCCACCCTTTCTTCTTCCTCAGTAGTACTGAAAATTCCAAATCTTGGCTGTCTGCTTTTTTGGTGGTTTCAAGAAAGATAAACCAGTGTAAAGTCTATGTAAAGATACCCCAGATGGCTTTTTGTTGCCAAGCCTAGCTGTTGAAAACGTCTTAGGTGTTGCATCAACATCTCTGTGGCTGCAGAAATACAGATGTGGACTCTGGAATGGCTACTTTGTGCATCTGAGCTTTGAAAATACCAAACTGGAAACAGGGGGTTTGAGATCCTACCATCAAAAAAAGCGTGGCTTGTTTCATATAGTATCCTTCTGTCTGAATCAACTGATTTCCACGGGCNATTTACAAGCATATTAGCACCCAAAGAGCTGCCTCAGCACTGCTGCTCTGTTCAGTGAGATCACAGACTTAAAGACTTTCAATTACTCTTCCTTGGTATCCACCTCATTCATCATCTTTTAGGGGTAAGAAATTAGATCGTTATAGGAAGAACCTGATCCTTACAATTTTCAAACTGCAGTATGTTAAGCTAACAACAGATGAAAACCAAAAAGACAATATGGATAGTTATAATAGAAAAAAAATATTAGAAGAAAAGATAACTACCCTAGGTCTTCCATTATTTTTTTTTTTCACCTAAATCAGTTTTACATGAGAAATGAAAAAAAAACAAACCAACAAAACAACAAACTTCAACATCACTTCTCTCCATTTTCTACTTTCTGAATTTCTTTAATTTATTCTTTTTTTTTTTTTNCAATCATCTAACCTAGAGGAATATTATTCTATCTTCTGTTAAAAAAACCACCACACAGAGAGCCAATTTACAAATCTCTATTAAAACAGATTTTATTAATCAATAAAAGTAACTGAATGCTTAAAAATAACTCTTAACAGCCAAGAGAACATGGTAGCTGCCTCCCCCACCCTGCCCCCCATTTGGTTTCTGTGCCATACTTGATTACCACCCTTTGAACTTTGTGAACTACTTTCAGAAAATACTGTACAAGGCTGTTGCACAAGCTGTCCTGGCCAACAGTAATAACATAAGCCCCAGTGTGTCACTGAATGGGGTGACTGTTGACTGTTTTTATTTACTTGGAAAATTTCATAACACAGCCTCCTAATAAAAAACTTGTGAAAGATCAAGTACGTGAATAAATACACACATTACACAGGGAATCCTTTTAAAATGTGGGGAGACTTCAGTGTCCAACCAATTTGCATGACAAGCCTAATGCTTGCTGCAATATCAAGACTTTAGTATTTATTTCAAAGTGTGCAAGTCCAGTTCCATTTAAAATTGTCTAACAGAAAAGAATTAACAGCAACACAGCTACAGCCAGACAGAAAGGGACAAGAGAGAACCAAAGCAAACCCTGAGAGGGGAACCAGGCATCTTCCAATAATATTAAACTGGTTAGAAGAACTATGAATGCTCTTTTTCAAGTGCTCTTTTTACAGTGATTTCAAAAAGACCAATTTAACAAGTGATTCTTTTTCTTTTCAAAGAAGGACTATTCTGTATGAAACAAAAATATTCTGAAAGGTAATAATTTGTGCAGGAAGATTAAGTACTCTAACTCATTAAAGTGAGCTGAACCTTCAAGCTGGTGGTTTTCACAGAAGACCCAGTATCTGAGCCAAAATGACTTCAGAACCTCCTTTAGTTTAGAGGAAAAGTTATAAAAAAAAATAAAACACTGCTCCCAAATATTTACTCAGCCTTTATGCTTAATAGTGCTAATGTTTCTTGCAGTGTATTTTCAGATCATCCTCTTGCCACAAAGCTCTTAAAACTAGTTCTGGTCACTGGGAGAGAGGACAAAACATTGAACTGCTGTGTTGACCAATTTCACCAGTGTAATTACTGCCTGACTGCCCTAGTTATTCATAAGCATCTTTTGATTCAACAGCCACTTGCAAACACAGGGATGATGCTGACAACCAGCAACATTTTAACTCAATCCTATCACCACCAGGAAAAAAAACAGATAAATAACTGGTACAAGAAAGCAGGGACTGGTCTGATCTGACTTATCATCAGTCTCCCAGGAAGCAAGGCCAGAGAAGCTGGCAGTCCAGCCACACTGTTTTCTGCAGCAGGCTGCACTTTCAGTAACACACGTGGTTTAGTTTGTAAGGGTTTTTCACTGGCAAAGTAACAAAAGCTGTCACTGCAAGGACTCAAGATGAACAGAAAAATCATAGAAAGGAAAAAAAATACATTGCTTAGTGGAACACAAGGTGAATTCTACTCACAAGATTTTTTAGAAGGAAGCTTTTCTTCCTCCTTTTAATCTATAAAAGGATTGAGCTCCAGCAAATTGCAAGTAAAAAGAAACTTGTTCTTATTATAACTGGCTATAAATACATGACAAATACAATACCCTACAGGGTTTTAGATTTTTCAACCCAAAGCAATTTTCACAATTGAACTCAATGTGCAACTTCAGTGAGATCACAGACTTAAAGACTTTCAATTACTCTTCCTTGGTATCCACCNCTTCATGGCAAAGATGAAGCTTCCACATTTTCAAGCAGTAGAGATACTCACCTGGAGTGGTCCCAGAATGGAGCTGGTTGTGTACATGAAAAAGAGACGCAGGTAACTCAGAACATTAGCAAAAGCAAAAAGCCCTTCTGCCACCAGGGTGGGATGGAATGCATCCCAGTCCTTCCTTTCAGCATAATCATGGAACTGCAACACAGAAAGACCACTGAGATCACTGACATTATAAACACAGAAGTGCACAATTCCCTGCTTCTGCACCCAAAGCAAGCAAGAGCATAAATTAACACACACAATCTAGAGATGCCTTACCCTTTTCACATGTCACACTCTTTTTAGACAAAGACATTTTAAAAACCATTCCCAAGGGAGCCAGAAATCAGGTGATTGATATTCAACACCTAGCTCTGCCAGTCTCTTATTCAGAAAACTACTTATCCTCTTTTCCTGCTTTCTTTTCTCCTGTTTGTTGAACAGGGCCTCGTGTAATATATAAATGTGCATTATCTATTGTAACAGGTCTCAGTCAAAACCAACACTGAAATGCTGCAAAGAAAACTGATGTGCACATGCAACTGCAGTGTGGTGGCAGCTGGTCCTAACCAGTTGCTAAAAGGCTCAGGACTTGGGGTTCCTTCAATGTATTTTTTGAATGACTATAGAGAATGGAAGTCACTAAATAAACTGTTGGTGTAAAGAGTCTTAAAGTCTATCCCCTAGGTACTACTACCCAGTTATAATGGATTATCCACAGATCCCTAACTCTTGGCTTGGCTGAAAACATTCTGCATTTCTATTACCAGCTTCTGCTGTCTCAAAATAGGCATTCAAAAAGCTGAGGAATTCAAGGCTGCTTTGAAGTAACTTGCCCAAAAGTGTGATGCACACAGACAGCAAGAAACATGGATAAACATGTCATTTGCATGTGGACAAATCCTTCAGCTACAGAGATTATTCCTTTACTTACAGCTTCAGTGCCTGCAACATGGACATGACAGAAAACCAAATAAAACCAAAAAATATTTATAAATTTGGCCATATAGAAGTGGCCAAAAAGCCACCACTTGACTGCTGCACAGACCAGGAATCCTGCATCTTCAGAAAGGTTACAACTAGTAGCAAAGGGCTCTTATCCCAGCAAGGGAACTACTACTCCAGACATGCACTGGTTGCAAAGCAAGTGGTTGGGAAGAGAGCCCAACACAGCATTCTCTCTCTGCTTTTTCCAAGAAATTGAGCTTTCTTTTCCAAGTAATTACCAGCCTCTGCATCAATGCAAAGATAGGGAAATGAGCCAAACCCCAAGTTAGGAAAAATTGAAGCAGTTTTATTTCCCTCCCAACTGCCAGACAGCTGTCAACTCACAGTCTGCAGCACAAACCAAGGGTGCTACTGCACTGGCTGGAATGTTGCTAAAATATTGATATTCAATTGATCTGGCAGTTAGCCATGTGATGTGTGGCAAACAACACATGCAGCAGAATGGCAATGCTCATTTTCAAAACCTGGACCTTCAATCAAATCCAGATTGAACACACAAGGCTCCTCTATGGTCTCAGGGCTTTTTTCCTCCCCCAGAAACCCCCACCAAACAAAAAGCAGTTAAAATACCCCCACAAGCATCTATGCCATTGAGTGTATGTCATCAAAAGCTAAATAAAACTTTCTGTAACAAAACAGCTTTAGGCAATCTAAACACACAGATGAGTATTGGCTTTCTGCATAGTGCTGATCTATGGAACCAGCCAAACAAATGCAAAAACCAGGTCAGCTGTACAGGGAGATTTCCCCAGTGGAAACCTCTGGAAGAGCAGCCAGTTCTTACAGGAAAGACAGTAGCTCTGTTTGGGGTCCCTGAATATTCAAACATCTCCTGATGTGTTTTCTAACTCCTGGTTGCCTCATCCACTTCTGTTTCAAGTTTAAAATGCAACAAGACCAGAAAGTTTGTCAACTGCAGAGCATACACCACATCACTTAGTTCATTAGTCTATTCCTAATGTAGTACACTTAAGTACTAACCTATCTTCTTCACATAGTTTGCAGCAATTGACTACAATTCTGTTTGCCCAGTCACCCCAGAGGAGCTCTGGCCCTATGGAGATGGCTGCTCACCTTGTTATGGGCAACTACTTTGAGAGCAAAAGTTGCCAAATAGAGGGAATTCATGACAAAACTCAGCTGGTTACGGGATTCTTCCAAGAAGTCTTCTAAGCCATCATACCAGAGTCTCTTCACATCTGACCACACCATACCTGCATGGAAAAAACACACACAAAGCCCAGGGAAGTGAAGCCATTGCACTGAATAGATGTTCTTTTACTATTAAAGCACTTTTGACTGGCTTTTGTCAATATTTCAGCAGAGAGAAAGAAGTGGAGTAATCAAGTAAAGTTCCTGAAAGCAGTGCACTGGATAACAAGGATTAATCATGAGGCAACAAGATGTTTAACTTTTTCAAGCCTGCTTTCCAGCTGAGAAACACATTCTCCAATAAAAAATTACATAAGAGGAAAGGAGTAGAAAATTTGTGACAGGAAAAGATCAAATTCAAATAAAGGTTGGAACACAAATGTTGTTTTTCTGAATGAAATGCACTCACCTTTTTCCCAAAGCACTACAGAGAGCATTACATTGCTACAGAAAAAATTCAAGTATTTTTTAGAACTGTGTAAGTATTTTCAAAGATTTCAAAAGAATAATCAGCTCAATAAGTGTTACTGGAAAGATTAGAAGAGTGGAACCTTTTCCTACATTAATTAGTATTAAATTGTATTAGCAGACAAAAGAGACCATGTCCTAAGATTGCAAAAATCAGGAGTATAACTTAGAGAATGTACATATTTAAAATCTTTATAGCTAAATTAATTTTACCATTATTAACCATTTGATGGAAGAAAATAATTTCTATAATCAAATACTGAAAAAACAAAGGAGGATTCTATGACACTGACTTGTGCTCTACATATGAAGCTTTCAAATTTCTATTGANAAGGCTCCTCTATGGTCTCAGGGCTTTTTTCCTCCCCCAGAAACCCCCACCAAACAAAAAGCAGTTAAAATACCCCCACAAGCATCTATGCCATTGAGTGTATGTCATCAAAAGCTAAATAAAACTTTCTGTAACAAAACAGCTTTAGGCAATCTAAACACACAGATGAGTATTGGCTTTCTGCATAGTGCTGATCTATGGAACCAGCCAAACAAATGCAAAAACCAGGTCAGCTGTACAGGGAGATTTCCCCAGTGGAAACCTCTGGAAGAGCAGCCAGTTCTTACAGGAAAGACAGTAGCTCTGTTTGGGGTCCCTGAATATTCAAACATCTCCTGATGTGTTTTCTAACTCCTGGTTGCCTCATCCACTTCTGTTTCAAGTTTAAAATGCAACAAGACCAGAAAGTTTGTCAACTGCAGAGCATACACCACATCACTTAGTTCATTAGTCTATTCCTAATGTAGTACACTTAAGTACTAACCTATCTTCTTCACATAGTTTGCAGCAATTGACTACAATTCTGTTTGCCCAGTCACCCCAGAGGAGCTCTGGCCCTATGGAGATGGCTGCTCACCTTGTTATGGGCAACTACTTTGAGAGCAAAAGTTGCCAAATAGAGGGAATTCATGACAAAACTCAGCTGGTTACGGGATTCTTCCAAGAAGTCTTCTAAGCCATCATACCAGAGTCTCTTCACATCTGACCACACCATACCTGCATGGAAAAAACACACACAAAGCCCAGGGAAGTGAAGCCATTGCACTGAATAGATGTTCTTTTACTATTAAAGCACTTTTGACTGGCTTTTGTCAATATTTCAGCAGAGAGAAAGAAGTGGAGTAATCAAGTAAAGTTCCTGAAAGCAGTGCACTGGATAACAAGGATTAATCATGAGGCAACAAGATGTTTAACTTTTTCAAGCCTGCTTTCCAGCTGAGAAACACATTCTCCAATAAAAAATTACATAAGAGGAAAGGAGTAGAAAATTTGTGACAGGAAAAGAT
>VYZU01009335.1:52036-66448 GCA_013401355.1 Ceyx cyanopectus
AAAAAAAAAAAAAAAAGAAAATCATGTTATTACTAGAAGGACAGATCAGCTGTCTGGGAGATTGCAGCGAAATAGGGAGGTAGGACAAGGGCTCACAGGCTCTTCCATGGTGACTTCCCTATGCATTCCTGCTGCAGGAGCCAGATGACAAACAGAGGAGCCACAACAGCACTGTCCATCTTCTGTCACAAAGTCATCCTGCAGCACTGCACAGTAGCATATGCTCTGCCATAGCCCCTGAGGCACAAAACTACCCTGGTGTAGCAGAGTGCAGTCTATTTTGTACAACAAGGGATGCTCTTGAAAGAATTTCTGAGAAGTTCTTTATAGATTCCCATCAATCTAAAAAGACCTTATCAAATAAAACATTTCTGAGACCAAACAGGTCCTTAGAAGTCCTCCAAAACATCCTCCTTACAATGAATATTAAATAGCAGAATAAATAATAATGCTTGCAGCCCTGTGCATGTAGGAAATAGCCAAATGAAGGCTCCAGATCACCATGGCCAAACTGGTTTCCTCTTCTTTTCCTATTTCAACTGTCATCAGGACATCAGCAGAAGTTCAGCAGTTAAGGTAGTACTGGTAAAATTTTCACACTGAGATGTTACACAGTAGCTCTTATGGTTCTTCAGGTGGGAATATGAGGTAGAGCATTTAAGGCAATCACAGAATGGCAGGAGCTGAAAGGGACCTCTGGAGATTCCATCACCCCCACTGTAAAGAATTCTTTCGTTTCAGATGGAACTTCGTATGTTCCTAAGAGTATAAAAACAAAATGATAAGGAAGCCACTGCCTCCCAACAGCCTTTTCAAGCAAAACACATCCCTGAGAACTACCATCTCTCACAAAAAAGACTGTCATATATTAAAGGAATCTATTACTGAAGTTCACCTGGAATGTCGCAGACTGTCTTTTTTGTTCTTTGCAGTACAGAGAGTGCACTCACAGCCTACAGCATGAGGCTTGGGCAGGGATATGTCCTGCTTTAACAGCATGGTGAGGATTTCATAGTTGTTCCGGTGAGCAGCTAAGATGACAGGTGCCACATCCATGGTGGTCGAGTACTCCGGGTTCTGAATGCGTTCCATTAGTTTCTGGAACCAAATGGAGGAAGAATCTACATTTATTACATACAGTTCTACTACAGTGTGAAAGTTCTTAAGAGTACATTTGCTATAAAAATAATCTCTAATATCCGGACTTTATAACCTTAAAGATGTAGAATTTAATTTAAGAACATTGTTTTAAATATTACTGTTACCCAGAACACAATATCCCAGCCCCCAACTCCCTGACCAAACATGAAGGAATAACAACACTCAACTACAATGGTTGGTCTGGAGGATCTTTTTGGTCGGTGATTAAGCAGAATGTCAACAGCTCCCACCACTTCCGAGTCAATAGCCACCAAAAGTGCATCTGAAGACTAAGGAAAGAAAAGAAATCATAAGTGAAAACAGCACTAACTTGGCATAAATGGTCAATCTGAAGCCAAGCTGCAGTTGGTTACATTATTACAGCACTAAAGTGATGTTCTGTATTGTCACCACACATCATCAGGATACTCATTCAGATTGTCACTCCAGGAGCTGGTGCAGTATCACTGACAATCTGTTTCATTGCAAGAACAGCAGAAGGACCAACTGCAGGAATTACTTGCCAAAGATGATGTGGGATACTTGAAAAAATACAAGTTGTCAGGGACAGTTGAATGGGTTACTGAAAATGTGTAACACAATCCAGGAATATGGGATACTTCAGCTCTCTGGTAATCCAGGTACCTAAACTGTGTTGTCTGGGCTAGTAACTACTTCTAAAACTCCTCTTAAGTTGAAATAAACAGCTTTTCCTTTTCCATACAGTTGATAATATTTTTTTTTTATTTCAGTGTAATTCAAATTTTACCTTAAAAATCGAAGGCACAGCTTTGATTATTACAACTGAAAAGGAGATCCAAGGAGAAAAAGTGGCTTTTTTTCACATCCAATATCAAACACCTGATAAAAGAGAATATTTTCCCCTGTCTTCCATATTTAAGCCACCATAGCTACTCTCCCAGTAGCAGCAGAGGTGCTGCATACAGCTAAGGAAGAGCTGTTGGGGTGAAACTGCCCCTGCTATCAAGCACAGATCAAGTTCAAGAAGAAAACACTATACAAACACAGGTGAAGAGAGAAGACATATAAAGAGAATACACAGATCAGTGACTACATTGGAACTTTCAAGACCTCAGGTGTGCTGTTACCTGGCAGCCATAATCCAAAAGGAGCTGCAGTATGTCCAGATTCTCGTTTTCAATGGTTATGGTGACAGCGTTCCGTCCAAGCACATCCACACAGTTGATGTTCATTTCACCAGAGCTGTTTTCCTCCAAGAGCTTCTTAACCATGTAATAGTCACCTGCACAGGTAACACAGGAATGTCACTTTATTATTATAAAGCACTAAAAGCACCTTAATGTTTTAAGTACCAGCTACTGTCAAACAAGACAACATCCCATAGCTGACAACAGACACTGAGTATGTCAGACAATTAAAATATCAAGGTAGATGAGCATTTTCTCATCAGAGTACTAAACCAGATATTAGACACTTTATTTATTCATGTATTTATTTATTTTTGTAGCTAACATCACTGCACTGTGAACTGCTCTAAAGTCATGACCCGAAAACTCTGCACTTCAACACACCAGCTTCCACACCACGATAACCTCCATGGGATTCAAGGCCTCTCTCCGACTTCATTTTGGACATGTTAAGGTCAGTTTCATGTAAGACTGTTCCTACTCCAGGGTAATTAAATATAGGCTTAAAATAAGCAGCGTATTTTAGAAAGAAAAATCTCTTCCCGCCCACCACCACGAGCCAAAATCACGGGAGATCAGTCTCGCTCGTTCCGGGGATGCCCAGATCCTTCACTTGTGAGCGAAGTGGCTCTTCAACTGCGACCGCAGCAAACACCTCGCGAACTCAGCTGACACAGAACGGACTCCCACACAGAACACACACGGAACTCTCCCAGCGCTCCCCTTCCCGCGGCGGCTGCAGCAGCTGGGGATGCGGTAGGGCGGCCGGGCCCCGGGGCCGAGCGGCCCCCCCGCGGGCGCTCACTGAGCAGGGCCAGGAGCCGCCCCAGCGGCAACCGCGCAGCGGGACACGGCAGGGACGGTCACCCCGGGGCACTCGCTGCATTTGCCCTCTAACCCCCGCCGAAGCCGCTGGGGCGTTGCCGCCGCCGGGCGGAGGCGGGTTCGGGCCCTCGGAGCGAGCGGCCTCGGCCTCCTCTCCCCGGGGGTGCGGCGGGCGGGGCCGGGCCGGGTAGCGGGGCCAGTACCTTTGTCGCAGGCCAGCAGAAACAGCTTCTCGTCCAGAGTGGTCTCTTCCTTCACCTGTCGCACGTCCTTCAGCGCCAGCAGCTTGTTCGGCGAGGCCGAGGCGGACGGGTCCGCGCTCTGGTACAAGGCGGCCATAGCGCCGGCCCTGCCAGGACCATCGGAGCGCGGGCGGGGCGGCAGCGCAGGGCAGCGCGACCCCCGCCGCCCGCCACCACCCCGGAGGGAGCGGGGCGACGATCCCCGGCGCTGTCGGTCCCCAGGGCAGGACGGAAAGCGACTGCTCCTCGCCGCACTGCGCAGGCTTCAATGGCGGCTAATCTGTGCGAGGGGCAGTGGAAGGTGGGCGGGGAGGAGGCGCTGGGGGCTGTGGCGACCGACCGAGGGACGAAGCACCCCAGGCAGAATCGCCGCCCGGTCGTCTTCTCGCTTTAATCTCCCTCCCGACAGCATTGAGGGGGGCAGGAGCGGCCCTGGGGGGACCAAAGGAGGAAGAGTGCACTGGCTTCTTCCGAGGGGGCTCGTCTCTCTACACTGTGAGGCATCGAGAACACACCCGACAGAACGATGCTAGCATCCAAATACTGTTCGTCTCCGTTTCTTCGTTTTCCGTTTCATTTCCCTTTTCCTCCCAGCTGATACAGTGACTGAGGACCAACGGACCCCAGGATGAGGCTGGACAGCCCAATGAGCAGTGCATGAGACACCTGCTTAGGGCAGTAATTGCCAAATACTTGTTAAAGTGTCTTTCCTTCACTTTACGCTTCTGTGAATACTTCCAGAAATCCTGATTTCCCTCTTCATAATTAAAATTTTGATAATTAAGGAATGGCACATAAAGACATATAGGAGCTACCAGACACTATTTTTTTTTGGCACATTAGCCTAAGAGATCTACAACTTAACAACCTTAGCTTGCAGCCTGTAGAAGTACAGAACCAGAGTTCAGAGCTTTACTAACTTAAGGATTAATACACCCAAAAAGTCTGACTTAGCCTTTTTCTAATCTTCTTTTTGAAAAAACATAATCTTTAAAATTAACATTATTCCAAGAAACTAATTATTTTGAGAAAGTGTTAGCTGCCACTTCAATACATAGCTCTTATTTAGCTTCTCTGTCAAACTTTAACACCAAAAATCATGAGATGGTTTGCCCTGAAAACCCAGTTCAAGTTCATCAAAGCAAGATTAAAGTAGTTCTGGACATACAATAATGACCTACAGTATTGTAGCAGATTATTTCCTCGAGGGAGCAAACACTACAGCAACAGTTTACACAACAAGAAACACTGACCTTCAGAGAATAAGTTGCCCAGTGTCTGGGCAGCTCAAAACAGTGCTTCAGAATTCTCTATCTCAAGAAGAGACAAATGATTGTATGGTGTTGATTAGCTTCAACTGAGGCTGTCTTGGATGAGGACTTTGCACTGATTCTGGAGCCAGGCTAAGAACTCAAATTCTGAACACCATACACTCATCTGGGACTGGGAACAGAAATCAGGTTATTAATTCATTCTTGTCCAATACAAACCAGTAACCAGACACAAATGGATCTAAATCCAAGTGCTTAACTCTCCCTCTCCCCTTAGATAACAGCAACTAACTGGATACATCTTCCTGGTAGTAAGGAAGAGACTTAAGATGTAAAACAGCCCAATTTGGGTTCTTGGGCTTATCCCATGAAGGACTGTTTCAGGAGCTGAGAAAAGAGCAGCTTCATACTCAAAAAACAACAAAACCCATTGTTCATTTTTATTATATTTTCTTTCTGTGTGATGTCTGGTAATAACTTTATTAGATGTCCATTTGCAGAATGTTTGGTGAAAATTTACAGCTGCAGAGGAAGGAGTAAAAATATTTTTAAATTAATAAGAAAAATAACTGGACTTCATTGCATCCAGATAATGTACCAGCCTTTCCAGACAAAACCTCTACACACATGGTATACACTTGAAGAAAATCAAAGGAGTAATCTGTAAGGAAATGCACTACATTAATATTAAATCCCAAGCTGGACTAGCCAGCTCTTTATTATTTTATTATACAATATTTTATGAAAAAATAAAAAAATAAGATGTTTAGTCCAACTGCAACAGCTAATGCCTGTGCAGACTTCATCACACAATTCTATTTCTGCTTTCTATGTGCTGTTTTTCCTTAGACACAGAACACAAACGGTTCTGCTCAGTAACAGAACAAAACTACTACATATATTAAAAGATTTGTCCCACAAAAGAGTTTCATCAGCTTTATCAATATCCATTCATTTCCAGACATTACCACAAGCCTTCAATTGCCCTCACTGATGTCAATGACACAACTCTCATGGATTCAACAGGAGTTCAGCTCTCAGAGTAAGGCAAGGATGATACTTCTGTGCAGGTCAGAGCAAAAGAACAGGACTGGAATGCACCTGGAGACTTGTATGACTAACTGTAAGTAACACTCACAAAGAATAAACCGTGTTTCACAAGAGGTCCTGAAATAACATTTGTCCAATGCTGCAGATTCTTGCAATGCTGTGGAAACTCACACAAGTGAGGTTTGATTCATATGGTGGGTTGGTTCTTTTTTAAAGCAATACAAATCTGTGATGTTCATTTGGTAACAAACATGTTCTGAAAACAGTATTAGCCATAAATAACTAATGTGTTATGAAACTGGATAAAATTACAACTAATATAAACACGTTATTAAAATGAAATGAGTATAGTTATGCATACAAATGTTCTCATTTCATACTAAGCTTCAGAACTCTGTAAACTGTGAGGCATTCCTTGTGCTTTACGTGGCAGAAGTGATGTAACATCTATTTTATTTTGTTCAGTCCTCTTCCCATCAAACATGCAAACACTGTCATCACCATTTTTGGCTTCACTTCCACCAGGTCATCTGGGAGAGCGTATATCCGAGCACCAATCTTTCTAGCCACTGAAATGGCAAACCTGGGGGAACAAGAGAAAGGAAATATTGCCAGTTTCCTTGCACCTGCCACTGTGCCAGGATTCACAGATTCACAACAGCTACAGATTCTAACAGCAGTTAATTCAGTATTTACACTGTGAGGATATGGACACCTTATTGTACTGGCAGATGTTCTGCTGCTGGTTATCAAAGCATTGATTGCTGTCAAAACCAGTATGGGTTATGGCAGGAAAATACAAAGCATTCATTTCAAACTTACTTAGCATTATTCAATTTGTCCTGATAAGAAAGATCTTCTCTCTTGACCATTTCAGGACGAACTGCTTTTGGTGCAATGGCATCTATTAAATCTAGGACAGGTAAACTAGTGCTAATTGATTTGTCCTAGAAGAAAAGAGTAAAAAAAATTAGAAGGAATTTGCTTTGATTACTCCCTCTTCACAGCAAAAAACCCCTACAGCACATCTTACTGAAAGATAGCAGCATGTTTTGTTACTTTATTGTGTGATGGTGCCCTTCTCTTTATAGGGTCTAATGTTTTTTTTTTCCCCCAACCAAAATGGTTGACCAGATTTCTGCTGGTGACACCAGTCTCAAAGCCAGATACTGATCTGCTGGCTTTTCCTATTTCTTTCCTCATTCCCTGCAACTGGAAAGCTAGAGAAGAACACTACTTCTGCTCTGGAACCCTTAACCAGTCATCCCAAAGCCCTGAAGTCTCTCTTGGTTGCCCTCAGACTTCTTGCTGCAAGCCCATCACTGCCTGACCAATCAGTAATGCACAGTAATCCAGGAGCTGGTCAGGGTAAGGAGCTTTCTCTAAACAGCTTTAGCCCAAGCCCCAGGGAGGCAGCAGACATCCCTAGGAAATGGGTCCAGTCTGCATACTGGGCTTTCTGTTCTCCTCAGCAGGGAGTCTCCTATGACAGTGGCCCATTTCTTTTAATACATGGAAGCAGTTTTGATGCAGGGCATAGGCTGCCAACCTAAGAGACACCTCTGAGCCAGAGGAGCCATTATCCTTGTAATGGTTCAGTTCCACTTGCTGAGGCTCATACTGTTATGCAGGGCCACCTGGGAAGGTGGAACTGAAGATTCCTTGATCAGTTTGCTCCTATCTACTGACTGGGAGAAGCTTCTGTTCTGTGCCAGCCTGCTGCTCACCAGCAGCACCAGGGAGACAAAAGGTGTTGCTGGTTGACTTGGGCTCCCTCTCCTGGCTGTGTCACACTGGAGTACATCTCTTGGACGAGCTGTTAGTAGAAACTGGGATATTTTTCCTGCCTCTCTCAGTATTTCCACAATTATTCTTCATGTTTGCACAGGCATGAAAATGCCTGTATCCAAAATTCTGGAAGAAATATAACATTCCAGGCCCAAACACTGGTAACTTCAGGAAGAAGCCCCTTTGAAAGTTTACCCTTTTGTTATTAGTTGGTTTTGTTTTGTTTTGATTTTACAGTAGCAATTATAATTTCTTAACAGACTTGTAAAATATATTTAAAGATTGACAGATTATCACAAGTATTTCCTTATAATATTTTCCATATACCATTACTCCAGCTAAAAGCTAAAGCCAAACTTAAACAGATCAGGTTAAAAATTCCAGGTCTTATATAGGGAAAGAAGAAAAGCAAATTAATTTGATTACCTTGAAACTTTTAATTGAAGTTTTCTTATTTGCTTTTGCAAGTGTTAGATTCACCCACTTGATAATAATTTCATCATTTACTTTTTCCCCCTCTCCAAGGTCTGACAGTACATTCAGAGTATACCTTTAATAAAAGAGGAGTAAGAGTCTGGGTTAAAGTGAGTGGCTGAATTTGACTCTGTTAACAGTACAAAGCTCCAAGCAAAAGTAAAACATGACTTTAGCACAGTAACACCAAGGACTCATTTTAATAAGGTAACCTTACCTTAGAAACTATTTATTACTTCACATCAGTATTTTGGTTGTTGCAAGAATAAAATAACATCCCAAAACTCATAATATTCACTGTTAGGTCTTCTTCATATATTTGGTTTACTCAGCACTTCATAATTATTTTGACTTTATAAGCTTAAGTGGCTCCCTATATCCTAGTCACCTTAAAAATGGAATCACAACAGTCTGAGAAACAAAAAGCATTAAGTGTTTTGGGGTAGGTGTAAGAAAATTAACTTGTGGGAAGTATTTTCAATAAAATAGTCTTTATTGAAATCAATTTATAATACCTATTTTTTCCTGCTCTCCACTAGCAAGATTTTGATTTTATGATAATTAAATCACTATAGTTGAGCTGGCCAAAAAATTTCTTCCTATTTTCACTTCTACGACATACATTTCCTCCTGTTTATCTTTTATATTTCAATTTAAAGTACTCTCTACTTATCTTTAAATTGCCTTGACATAGACACATACACAGACATGAGCAGATACACATGGACACACATCATATACTGAGCCTCACCTTCTCATCAGCTGCCATACCAAAGCCAGAGTCAGAGTTGGATTACCCTCATTTAGATCATGTCCAGCAATGCCAACCAGGGAGAATTTGGCTTTTGTCTTCCCAAGTTCTACTGCATAATTGCAATTCTCAATCTAAAAATAAATGTCATGTGCAAATAATGAAAACACATTCATATTTCTGTAATACACATCTATATTGTATGTGTATTTTGAATTATTTTGGCTTACTGCTACCTATGGTGAGATGTGGAGCTAAAGAAAGATTTCTAGCCCTTCTGCAATGCAATTAATATATTTTTTACTATAAATTCAAATACACAAGATTCAACTTTTTTTCACACCTGAGACAGTCAAGTTGATGTCCACTAAATCCAATAAATTACTACATATTTGGATCAAAACTTGAATTTGAAGAAAAAAAATGTATTTTTAAAGGAGACAGTATTTTATTTTTTTTTACATTTCAGGCTTTGTAATGATCATAAAATTAACTGAGAGCTTCGTTTCCACAAGTCTGGCACAAATTCTCCCAGCAGTACATCAACCTGCTCTGTGAAGAAACACCTCCACATTTCAGACAATTAGGCAGTGATAAGCTGTGTCAGGCCTGAAACATTTACTTATAGATCCTAATTAGAACCTCAAATCAATATTGCCCAAAGGTGCACTCATTTAGAAACTGAAATCATACTTTGTCCAGCTGCTATTTATTCTGGGGGATATCAGCTGGAAGATAAATTTTCTTCCCCCTGGGACTGTCTCACTGGCATGCAAATCTAGACAGCCAGATGACCACAAACAGCACAATGGGAGACAGTCAAAGTGGGGTTATTTCTGGGTTTATTTCTGGGTTTATCTACCCACCTTTTTCATGTTGCCACNCTCACCAGCAGCACCAGGGAGACAAAAGGTGTTGCTGGTTGACTTGGGCTCCCTCTCCTGGCTGTGTCACACTGGAGTACATCTCTTGGACGAGCTGTTAGTAGAAACTGGGATATTTTTCCTGCCTCTCTCAGTATTTCCACAATTATTCTTCATGTTTGCACAGGCATGAAAATGCCTGTATCCAAAATTCTGGAAGAAATATAACATTCCAGGCCCAAACACTGGTAACTTCAGGAAGAAGCCCCTTTGAAAGTTTACCCTTTTGTTATTAGTTGGTTTTGTTTTGTTTTGATTTTACAGTAGCAATTATAATTTCTTAACAGACTTGTAAAATATATTTAAAGATTGACAGATTATCACAAGTATTTCCTTATAATATTTTCCATATACCATTACTCCAGCTAAAAGCTAAAGCCAAACTTAAACAGATCAGGTTAAAAATTCCAGGTCTTATATAGGGAAAGAAGAAAAGCAAATTAATTTGATTACCTTGAAACTTTTAATTGAAGTTTTCTTATTTGCTTTTGCAAGTGTTAGATTCACCCACTTGATAATAATTTCATCATTTACTTTTTCCCCCTCTCCAAGGTCTGACAGTACATTCAGAGTATACCTTTAATAAAAGAGGAGTAAGAGTCTGGGTTAAAGTGAGTGGCTGAATTTGACTCTGTTAACAGTACAAAGCTCCAAGCAAAAGTAAAACATGACTTTAGCACAGTAACACCAAGGACTCATTTTAATAAGGTAACCTTACCTTAGAAACTATTTATTACTTCACATCAGTATTTTGGTTGTTGCAAGAATAAAATAACATCCCAAAACTCATAATATTCACTGTTAGGTCTTCTTCATATATTTGGTTTACTCAGCACTTCATAATTATTTTGACTTTATAAGCTTAAGTGGCTCCCTATATCCTAGTCACCTTAAAAATGGAATCACAACAGTCTGAGAAACAAAAAGCATTAAGTGTTTTGGGGTAGGTGTAAGAAAATTAACTTGTGGGAAGTATTTTCAATAAAATAGTCTTTATTGAAATCAATTTATAATACCTATTTTTTCCTGCTCTCCACTAGCAAGATTTTGATTTTATGATAATTAAATCACTATAGTTGAGCTGGCCAAAAAATTTCTTCCTATTTTCACTTCTACGACATACATTTCCTCCTGTTTATCTTTTATATTTCAATTTAAAGTACTCTCTACTTATCTTTAAATTGCCTTGACATAGACACATACACAGACATGAGCAGATACACATGGACACACATCATATACTGAGCCTCACCTTCTCATCAGCTGCCATACCAAAGCCAGAGTCAGAGTTGGATTACCCTCATTTAGATCATGTCCAGCAATGCCAACCAGGGAGAATTTGGCTTTTGTCTTCCCAAGTTCTACTGCATAATTGCAATTCTCAATCTAAAAATAAATGTCATGTGCAAATAATGAAAACACATTCATATTTCTGTAATACACATCTATATTGTATGTGTATTTTGAATTATTTTGGCTTACTGCTACCTATGGTGAGATGTGGAGCTAAAGAAAGATTTCTAGCCCTTCTGCAATGCAATTAATATATTTTTTACTATAAATTCAAATACACAAGATTCAACTTTTTTTCACACCTGAGACAGTCAAGTTGATGTCCACTAAATCCAATAAATTACTACATATTTGGATCAAAACTTGAATTTGAAGAAAAAAAATGTATTTTTAAAGGAGACAGTATTTTATTTTTTTTTACATTTCAGGCTTTGTAATGATCATAAAATTAACTGAGAGCTTCGTTTCCACAAGTCTGGCACAAATTCTCCCAGCAGTACATCAACCTGCTCTGTGAAGAAACACCTCCACATTTCAGACAATTAGGCAGTGATAAGCTGTGTCAGGCCTGAAACATTTACTTATAGATCCTAATTAGAACCTCAAATCAATATTGCCCAAAGGTGCACTCATTTAGAAACTGAAATCATACTTTGTCCAGCTGCTATTTATTCTGGGGGATATCAGCTGGAAGATAAATTTTCTTCCCCCTGGGACTGTCTCACTGGCATGCAAATCTAGACAGCCAGATGACCACAAACAGCACAATGGGAGACAGTCAAAGTGGGGTTATTTCTGGGTTTATTTCTGGGTTTATCTACCCACCTTTTTCATGTTGCCACCAAGCAGGGGATAAGGAGGTTTGTTGACATGGTTCCAGTCCACGGGCACTCGGATCAGGTCGTACAATTGGAACATGATTAAAGCATCAGAGAGGTCACTAAACCAGAGCAAAACAAGGTCTTTATGAACCAAAGCATATACCCACACTGAAAATGGAACTTGAGAGTTCAAGGCCAACAAGCTGATGAAAAATTCCAGTCATGTCAATAAAAATTGGTGGTGTTCTGTGGAAAAATTGCACTGTATCCTATTCCTTCAATTCTGCAGTTATTTACATTAAATTGTGCATTTAATGTCATTATTTTCACTAATCTTAGCAAAGTAAACACAGCCTTAAGCTTTCCCAGCTTCAATTAAATAACTGTTTTCATAGACAAAACATCTAGCTAAAGAGTTTTCATTTACTGATCTAGTTTTAGTTTCCTCAGGACTTTCCAAAATGTTAAATACTGCCCTTACAGATGTATTTTGCTAAAGAATAATCAAACACAATATACTTACCTTGTGAAAAAAGAATATTAGGACAAGTATTATTTTTCCATTATAAATTGCATTCCTGATAATCCCCTTCAGATGCTTGCTAAATGAAATTCTCTACATTAAGCTGTCTACAGACAATGTCACCTTACAGAGGTCAGAAAACAGAAACCATGAAACCTAGCAGCAAGTATCCATGCAAGCAGATGTTCTCAGTTGCTCTCTCTATCCCATCTTTTATTCATAGGAATTGGATCAACTGTTGACACTAATTGGAAGTGGTGAAAAGCATTTAAAAAGCTTGATAAAAGCTCTGGGTTCTGAGGGAATACCACACTGCAGAGATTCTTAGTCTCCTCAGCAGACATTTATCCTTTCTTACAGTTCAGAATTACATTACTCTTTTAAGTTTATTGTCATTTCATCTGTCATGAGAGAAAAGAAAATCATGCATTATAAAGCATAATTATCTCAACTTCTAAAAAAGCTCTAAGCACAAGGAAGTGAGGAGGGCACATCAAAGTGTTTGTTCTAGTGCTTCTAGATCATGAGTAGATTCTCTCTCCTTCAAGATAGATAAGAGTAGAATATCTGAGCCAGAGGCTGCTTCATGTAGCTCTGCAGACCACTTTTGAAGTTCTTAGCACACTGTGTGGAAACCTGGAAATCACTGTTCCAGTAGAAATACAACTTTCTTCTTCCCCTGTCACCCAAAAGAAGCCAAATTATTGCTTTAAAATGAGCCTTACCTATATAAATGATTAACATAGGGGCTCACACCCAGTGAGTTCATCCAGTTTCTGAATGTCCTTTCTTCTTTACTTTCTCCTACAGTGACAAATAGAATTCTCTATGAATGACTGGGAAAACACTTTAATAAGTCATGTTTAAATGACTCTCAGAGCACATCCCCCCAGCCCTAAGAAGTTCATCCTTTCTCTAACAGGAGTCTTTACTGGCCAATACACTGAGGCAATCCTATTAAATTCACAGGCTCTGTTCTGGGCACAAGACCAGAGACACTGCAGGGAATACCATTAGACTACATTTGCTTCTGTGTAAATACAATTGGATACAATACAGAAATTCCTTATTGGTTTTATTTTAGGTAATTAATATATCATGAAGAAAATTGTAGTGATAATTTCTTCAAAATCAAAATCAGTGGAAATTGCATTCAACAGTATCTTTAAATCTCTTGCAAATGGCTTATTTTATCAGAAGTTAGTACTTGCACACTTATTGCAATTGCACCAGGCTTCAGAAGCTACAGCTCCATTTCTTTCCACACAGAGGTTCCTCCCTTGTGAGGGGGGGTCCTCCCCAAAGCAACAGACCTCAGCTTTAAANAAGAAACACCTCCACATTTCAGACAATTAGGCAGTGATAAGCTGTGTCAGGCCTGAAACATTTACTTATAGATCCTAATTAGAACCTCAAATCAATATTGCCCAAAGGTGCACTCATTTAGAAACTGAAATCATACTTTGTCCAGCTGCTATTTATTCTGGGGGATATCAGCTGGAAGATAAATTTTCTTCCCCCTGGGACTGTCTCACTGGCATGCAAATCTAGACAGCCAGATGACCACAAACAGCACAATGGGAGACAGTCAAAGTGGGGTTATTTCTGGGTTTATTTCTGGGTTTATCTACCCACCTTTTTCATGTTGCCACCAAGCAGGGGATAAGGAGGTTTGTTGACATGGTTCCAGTCCACGGGCACTCGGATCAGGTCGTACAATTGGAACATGATTAAAGCATCAGAGAGGTCACTAAACCAGAGCAAAACAAGGTCTTTATGAACCAAAGCATATACCCACACTGAAAATGGAACTTGAGAGTTCAAGGCCAACAAGCTGATGAAAAATTCCAGTCATGTCAATAAAAATTGGTGGTGTTCTGTGGAAAAATTGCACTGTATCCTATTCCTTCAATTCTGCAGTTATTTACATTAAATTGTGCATTTAATGTCATTATTTTCACTAATCTTAGCAAAGTAAACACAGCCTTAAGCTTTCCCAGCTTCAATTAAATAACTGTTTTCATAGACAAAACATCTAGCTAAAGAGTTTTCATTTACTGATCTAGTTTTAGTTTCCTCAGGACTTTCCAAAATGTTAAATACTGCCCTTACAGATGTATTTTGCTAAAGAATAATGACATT
>VYZU01009335.1:73961-112993 GCA_013401355.1 Ceyx cyanopectus
TATTTAATATATAAGGGGTTATAATATTTTGAAGCAAGTTCCTATGGGGTTCTTTTTAATTCTTGGAAGTCTGGAGACTTACTGAGCTCTGAGTTGGTTTGCAATACCTACAACACTGCCTGCCAGGTGCTTTGGGAAACTCCTGTCCATGGCAAACACAGTAACAAGATTATTCCAGGAACTCTTAACTGCACAACACGTAGCTACACAACCAGGTACTCACAACTGCATTCAGACTGAGTCTTAAACTGCATGCTTCACAGGGTCAGAAGGAGCCAGAGGAGCCAAGCAGGAGGACAAACATGCAAGTTGGGCAGCATCCTTTTGGACAGTGGGAATCCAGGGACTAAATCCAGCATACTGTATTTAACCAAATCCCCTTGGCATGCAACACACAAGTCTGCCTACATTTTCCAGTTGGCTGAGAACAGACCAATGTTTTTTCTCACTGTTCTTTTAGTCAAAAGATACCTTGTGATCTTATCAGGAGCATATCTTCTGCTGAGTGGTGCAGCAGATAGCCCAAAGCATTGGAAAACTGCAGAAAGAGGGCAGAGCTACACAGAAGAGAGAGGAGCAAATTGGGTACTATCCTTTATATTTCTTATCTCTTTCTTACAGATCACTGTACTATGGAACTGAGGGGAAGTAGCCACAGGGATGGGGTCAAGAATCCAAAGGGTGCAAATACCTGATTCTCTCTGAAAGACAGAGCTCAAGATGCAATTGGCACCCTAAATTCAGCTATCCTGAGTGGGAGAGTTAAAACCCTCTCGTGGTAACTGTCTTGAATGCTGATGGTGAGCAGGGGACACCTACAAAACAAATCCCTCTTCCTCCACTCAAGAACTCAGCTTTCTGTGTGACTCAGACCCCCAGACTCCACTGCTTCCCCACAAGGGAGAGGTTCCTCAGAGCAACAGCCCTGCTCTCTGCATCATTCCCCCAGACTGCCTATCAGAGCTATGTCACTTGATGCAGTGTTCACTACCTGAAACCACAGGGAACAGCCACATTACACTTGTTTGGGTGAAAAGATGGGATTTATGCAGGAAAATGAGGACTTCCAGAAAGCTCTGCTCACCCACACATGTCTAAAGCTTTAACACCTTGGCCCCTACTGATTAAACCCACAGACCTATAGACATACTGCAAGTCCTGCCCAGATTTTATATACAGCATGGTAGACTTGGGGTTTGGTTTTGTTTGTTTTTTTTTTCCTTCTAAAGCAACAGAAATATCAAAGAACAATGGAAAAAATCAACCAGAAAAGGACAGGGATGATTAAAACACTAGGGAAAAAAAAAAAAAGTAAAAATGGCAAAATAAACACTTTTAAGAAGTACAGAAAAGTACTAAATACAGTACCTACATTAGGAGGGGTCAAATCTGCATTTCATGAAGCAAAATAGGAAAGCATTATAAATTATGAGTCAGATTTCAACAGACAATCTATGACAAAATTATTTTAAAAAAAAATGACATGTTTTATATCACTACCTTGAGACAACAACAGTAAAAACAGGATTTTATGGAAAAAAAATAAAATTAATAGAAAACCACATTTACAACATTGTCTTTATCTGAAATAACTATTTTGATGGTTTATATCTATATGACACCACAGGAGTTATTATTTGGGGGCAGTGAAAAATCATCTACTTGCCTTTGAACAGATAACATTGGCATGATTATCAATCTCTAAAACATATACTATAAACAGTAAGTTAAATTTGGCCAGTATTTATCCTTATAAAATCACAATCCACCATTCAGGTGACTGCAACCTTTGACAAATTATTTTAGCCAAGATTTTTAAATCTTCTAAATATTTTAGGAAAGTTCAGAAAGTAGCTCAGATGGGTTTTTTTGCCATGACAGTGAAAACTCTTCTAAATTTGACCAAGTTTTCCAGGTTTTGAATCTTGATGTTCAGAGCAGAGATGCTGTTTCCTTTTCCAAGAGCACACATTTCTAATGGAATTGCAGGAAAGGAGCTTTTCCTTCCAATTATTTGTCCTGGTCAGCAGGGCCTGCAGTGACTAGGGATATCACAGCTGAGAAGGGAAGGCTACCTCCTATGCTCCAGCACCTCTAGCACAGCTGGCACCCAGCTGAAGCTACAAGAGCAGGAAGCCTGAAATAGGAGTTGTCTGAGGGATATGAGATTGGTGCCATTGGGATGCAGCAGAGCAGACAAATCATGAACAAAAGAGGAGCAAAGGAAGATGGACTCACCTAGATGGAAAGGAAACCTGATAGGAACAGTAAGAGGAAGGCAGGAGGAGGCAGTGCAGAGGAAATGTGTGAACATTGCTGATGATTCTCCCGAGTGCAGCACCCCTGATTCTCACCATTCCTGAGATCAGTGAACAACTGTGAAATACACTGGGCAGGAACCATCTCATTATCTCAGATTAGCTGGTCCACAGAAAGGGTAACAGCCAAAGATTGCTACCAGTGGTCCCTTGATCTCTGGCATTAGGGATCTGAACTGTACAGTTCAAGTCCAGACTTGCTGATGTGCCAGGTTGCTGATACAGAAGCCTTTTTGGTAATGTTTCCTGTTTTAAAAGGCAACAAACTAATACACATACACACACAAATATATATAATATATAAAAACACAGTATGTGAAAAGTACTTAAGAAGACTGCTACACTTGCATAGTATAGCACTGCAAATTAGGGAAAGCTAGAATTTGTGCATCAGCTCAAGTATAATCAGTATGGAGGGAAGCACAGGAAAGGGAGGAAAAGGACAGGTTTTGCTCCTGCAAATGAATGACAGAAGGTTATTCAGGAATAACCTTTGGTCAGGCTAACACAAGGGAACAATATTCACACTATCAGGGGCTTCTAAGGCATGAACTGCTAGGGAGAAAGCTCTACAGGCTGGTGTTCACACAGGGATCCTGTATCACAACCTAGAAGGAATACTTAAATAGGAATCACTAACATTCTTGTCTCCAGTATGCTTAATAAGTTGAGTACCTTCTAATAAATTGAGATCATAAGATGAATTGTCAGGCTTGTGTAGGGCTGGGTATGTGTTAAAGAGATTTGCAACAAAAGCCAAATTGAGCTTAGGGTTGCCTGCAACCACATCAGCTGGAGTTACAAACTGTCTGCAGCCCAGTTTGTCTGCCTGTTGAAGCATGTATTCAGCTCTCATCAAGTCACTTCTATCCTAAAAGACAAAAAAAATAAGGAAGAAAAATTACTTTTTAATGAATAGCAACTTCTGTACTTTACTGAATCTTCAGTGGGGCAAATCATTCAATGACCCCCCCCCGTCAGCTCAACACAATTCCCTCTTCCCATCTTCCACTTTTTCTGTCCTTCACTGCTGTGAATTACAATTCACAATAACAGATGATGCCCAAAACTCTCAGTAAGAATTAGAATACTTCAGCATATGATAATTCACTGTCTTGCTTTCCTTTGACTATTTTTGCCTCTGAACTGTTTTAGGATGGTAACCTATATGTTATTTGGGTTATTCATCTTTATTATTACTCTACACAGAGTAAGACAGTGTTCAACAACACCCTGTAGCATATATTTACTGCCTATAATCTTCACAGCACTAGCATTTCTATTTATAGGGAAATGTGGCAGTAATGAACAGTCAGTAATCCAATGCTGCTATACACAACCAGAAACTTGCTCTAGAACAAGTTGCTACAGGTTATTGATACTGGTTTATAACCCATTACAGAACATGATCATATAAACAGTAGGAAATTACATGGGAAAAAATAACTCCTATCCTTTCNTTTAGGAAAGTTCAGAAAGTAGCTCAGATGGGTTTTTTTGCCATGACAGTGAAAACTCTTCTAAATTTGACCAAGTTTTCCAGGTTTTGAATCTTGATGTTCAGAGCAGAGATGCTGTTTCCTTTTCCAAGAGCACACATTTCTAATGGAATTGCAGGAAAGGAGCTTTTCCTTCCAATTATTTGTCCTGGTCAGCAGGGCCTGCAGTGACTAGGGATATCACAGCTGAGAAGGGAAGGCTACCTCCTATGCTCCAGCACCTCTAGCACAGCTGGCACCCAGCTGAAGCTACAAGAGCAGGAAGCCTGAAATAGGAGTTGTCTGAGGGATATGAGATTGGTGCCATTGGGATGCAGCAGAGCAGACAAATCATGAACAAAAGAGGAGCAAAGGAAGATGGACTCACCTAGATGGAAAGGAAACCTGATAGGAACAGTAAGAGGAAGGCAGGAGGAGGCAGTGCAGAGGAAATGTGTGAACATTGCTGATGATTCTCCCGAGTGCAGCACCCCTGATTCTCACCATTCCTGAGATCAGTGAACAACTGTGAAATACACTGGGCAGGAACCATCTCATTATCTCAGATTAGCTGGTCCACAGAAAGGGTAACAGCCAAAGATTGCTACCAGTGGTCCCTTGATCTCTGGCATTAGGGATCTGAACTGTACAGTTCAAGTCCAGACTTGCTGATGTGCCAGGTTGCTGATACAGAAGCCTTTTTGGTAATGTTTCCTGTTTTAAAAGGCAACAAACTAATACACATACACACACAAATATATATAATATATAAAAACACAGTATGTGAAAAGTACTTAAGAAGACTGCTACACTTGCATAGTATAGCACTGCAAATTAGGGAAAGCTAGAATTTGTGCATCAGCTCAAGTATAATCAGTATGGAGGGAAGCACAGGAAAGGGAGGAAAAGGACAGGTTTTGCTCCTGCAAATGAATGACAGAAGGTTATTCAGGAATAACCTTTGGTCAGGCTAACACAAGGGAACAATATTCACACTATCAGGGGCTTCTAAGGCATGAACTGCTAGGGAGAAAGCTCTACAGGCTGGTGTTCACACAGGGATCCTGTATCACAACCTAGAAGGAATACTTAAATAGGAATCACTAACATTCTTGTCTCCAGTATGCTTAATAAGTTGAGTACCTTCTAATAAATTGAGATCATAAGATGAATTGTCAGGCTTGTGTAGGGCTGGGTATGTGTTAAAGAGATTTGCAACAAAAGCCAAATTGAGCTTAGGGTTGCCTGCAACCACATCAGCTGGAGTTACAAACTGTCTGCAGCCCAGTTTGTCTGCCTGTTGAAGCATGTATTCAGCTCTCATCAAGTCACTTCTATCCTAAAAGACAAAAAAAATAAGGAAGAAAAATTACTTTTTAATGAATAGCAACTTCTGTACTTTACTGAATCTTCAGTGGGGCAAATCATTCAATGACCCCCCCCCGTCAGCTCAACACAATTCCCTCTTCCCATCTTCCACTTTTTCTGTCCTTCACTGCTGTGAATTACAATTCACAATAACAGATGATGCCCAAAACTCTCAGTAAGAATTAGAATACTTCAGCATATGATAATTCACTGTCTTGCTTTCCTTTGACTATTTTTGCCTCTGAACTGTTTTAGGATGGTAACCTATATGTTATTTGGGTTATTCATCTTTATTATTACTCTACACAGAGTAAGACAGTGTTCAACAACACCCTGTAGCATATATTTACTGCCTATAATCTTCACAGCACTAGCATTTCTATTTATAGGGAAATGTGGCAGTAATGAACAGTCAGTAATCCAATGCTGCTATACACAACCAGAAACTTGCTCTAGAACAAGTTGCTACAGGTTATTGATACTGGTTTATAACCCATTACAGAACATGATCATATAAACAGTAGGAAATTACATGGGAAAAAATAACTCCTATCCTTTCTTACTCCCCCCAAAGCCTAAAACAGGTATCTAGATATCTGTATCTCAGACAGACAGGGCAATTTTGTATCAAATTAATTCTCAGAATAATCTTCTGATGAACATAGCAGCTTAAAGAGTTTTCACCTTGGCTGATTTGAGACCATCTAAAGCTACTCCAAGTAAAACCCAGCTCCATTTCTTAGCCTGCAGGATGCATTATCCTGTTTCAGCAGTGCATGGATATCTACTCCAGGTTTTACTCATTTAAGCTTTTGTGCCACTGAGGATCTCACTGAGCTGTTGTATGTTTTACAGAACACAAGGCATTCTGGGATGTTGTGCACATACACTGAGGGCTCTGATCATTCCAGTCTATTTTCATGTTTCCAGATACTTACATGAAATCCTGAAAAGTCAATTTTAATGGTCAAATCATGAAGGTCATCTCCTTTGGGTGCAATCTGGTTTAACAGATGGTAATATGCTCTTGAATCCTAAACCAAGCAGTATAATAAAAATTAAAAGTGAAAAAAAAACCCACGTTGCCTTTCATAGCCATTTAATGCTCTTATAGTCCAATTCAAAAGCCATGAAGTGAAAAATCTGGCACCCTAGTTTCAGTGAATATGGATGAGACCATGCAGCCATTTTTCTACACTATTTCACATAGAACTTTGTTAGCAAGATGGAGCTTCTGCTAATTATTCTGGACAATTTATTCTGCTGGATATGAACTTGACACCTGTAATTAAGATATTTTAGGTGAACTTATACAGGCTATCCACAAAAATCACCCCAATATGGATCTTCTTTCCATTGCTGGTATTTTATTCTTTGACTACCTTTTTCAAATAAAAACTTCTTTCATAATTGACAAGGTATTTAGAATTAAAAACGGAAAGTGGATCTTTTAGGTTCAGTCTATAGTGACCAAATAAATTACATCTACTGATGCAGTTTTCTGTTGGGTTTTTTTCCCCCTCTAAAAAGTAGGAAAATAAAACAAAAACCTGCTAGTTTTATATTAATAGCATGTGATCTTTTTACCATAGTAGCAGTTCTCATATAAAACCTTATCTGCCAGCTTCTCCAAGGAACCAGCCTGACTTCCAGTCCCCCTGTGCCAGTCAACTGGCACATTACCAAAGTACAGTGGCTAAGGGAGACTGCTCTCTACCTGGAGTAAGAATCAGCAGCTACTCCAGAAAGCCCCCTGAGTAACTGTTCTTTTCACAACCAGTTTTCTACTCTTCTCTGGAATGCTAGATATGAAGGGCAATCACCACTGGCAAATGGGAGCAATTTAAAGCCATATACCACTCAGAAAAGATGGCTTTCTGCAGACCCAGGAGCAGGGAAGGTGAACAGAGTAACTACTAAGGTAGTGAAAATGATCCTAAATAACTAATAACAATCCTGGAATATGAAAACAGCCCTGAATATAGTGTTGGAAATGCACACTGCTCTGTGATGTGTTAATACATGGTGGGAGCTGCTGAATAGAGGAGACTTCCAGTGTTGAAAAATGCAGGATGAATCTATAGCTAGAAAGCTGGGGAGGGACTTTTTAGGCTGTTGGGCAGTGACAGGACTGGAGAGATTGGATTAAAACTAGAGCTGGGTGGATTCAGATCAGCCATGAGGAAGAATTTCTTCCCCATGAGGGTGGTGAGATCCTGGCCCAGGGTGCCCAGAGAGGTGGGGGCAGCCCCATCCTTGGCAGTTTCTCAGGCCAGGCTGGATGGGGCTCTGAGCAACCTGCTCTAGTGGGAGGCGTCCCTGCCACGGGCAGGGGCTTGGAGCTGGATGATCTTAAAGGTCCCTTCCAACCCTGACAATTCCATGATTCTATGACTATTTTTGGAAATACTTCTGATCTGACTGATTTGTTTCTCTGCATAGAGTGTTTAAATGCCATCATATGCAATTAGCAGAGCCCTACCTACATACCTTAATGTCTTGGCTGAAGTTACTTATCTTCTGCCACCCTGCATTGGCCAGATGGTAGTTAACCCAACGCAGCAAGAGATCTTCTGGGGAAAGCTTCATCAGCTGATCCAGTTCTTCCCCTTCACTTAGCAAGGCAATGAGAGCTACAGGCAAGTTTGAGAGAAAGCTGAAATCACTGCTCCTGTGGTCTCAGTTATTTCCAGCCTGCCAACACTGCTACACTGGCTTTACTCTTACCTTCATTTCTGGAGATCTCAATATCAGCAAACAGACCAACTTTAATGATCTGCCACAAGAGTCCCAGCACCAAGTGTGGTTTTCCTTCTTGCAGATCTTGTGATCCAATATTGACAACTGTACAGCCAATGGCAGATGCTGAGTTCAGAGCCAGGTTTAAGTTTTCCTGTTTGGAAAAGAATTGGTTGTAATTCTAAGTGAATTAGTTGATATTAAATGTTTTAAGTTTCAGAAGTTATAAGAAAAAAATGCATTATTAGTTCAACCATCCACTCAGTCTAAAATTATTTTCTTAAGCTACTTAGTAAAGTGAAACAAGAATAACAAATAAAGAACTAAGGAAAGATGAAAAATACAAGTTCTTCTGTAAATCATCTAAGAAACAGGATAATTAAACAGACTTCATTTGAAATTAAATTTCATGCTTTGACTTTTTTTAATACATAGGACTTTTTTTTTTTTATCCACCAGGAGAACTGTAATTAAAACAAAGTTTTACATTTTTACTTGGGGCAAATTTCTATCTGTGCAGTACTTACAGAAATAGTGAAAGGAGTGAGTTTCTTCTTATTAATAGCCCTTTCATCTATTGTATCTGGTTGGGAAAAGTTGATCATTTTGCTAAGGAAGAAAAGTCACAGTTTATTCCAACTTTAGAATCAAGTACTATATTATTTGAAAAAAGAAAATCTTAATACTTTAAAGTAGCTGTAAATATTTCTGAAAAGATTAAAAAAACCCAAACACCTCATCCTCAATCTCCTTTCCTCTTAAATAATTGTACATTCATCCAGAAACTCCCAGATAACATGCAATTATAAAAACTTGAACAATTGGGTTTAATACTTAAGTAACAGAGCATGTCTGTGCATCTCCTTTGATCTTCTTGAGAAGATCATACTGTAAACTGAAGACAATTAGTCTCTAGTGAAAATTTAATACAATAAATCTATTTCTGCACTGCATTTATGAACTACCTTCCATCTACATGGGTCTCAAAGACTAAAGCACTATGGGAAAAGAGATTCTCTCCATCTTACACATTGGTTGAAATATTAAAGAGTGGAGTCTTCAGATCTGTCAGAAATTTTCCAATTCATGTGACTGTAATCAGCATTTAAGCTCTGAGGGTAATTTCTTTTCCTTCTCTCAGCCCTGGACTCACCATAGAAGGATGCCATCTGCAAGGGATTTAAAAAGACTGGCATCTGATGGGTTCATAGGTAGGAGGTGCTTACAGTCTGGGTCATCTTGTAGAGCTTTATTTATCCAATTAACAAAAGCAACTTTTTCTTCCTCTGAAAAGAAAAACAGCATTTCAAAATCCATTACCACTTCCATGACCACATACTACTATAGATCACACTGGAGTCAAAAATGTTCATCTGCAACAAAACTCTGGAGTTCCACAGGGGCCAGTTACAGAAAGATTCAGACCAGTGGGAAAGAACACAAAAAATGCCAAGTACAGATTGATCTTTCTCCTACTGCAGCCTCTAAATATCTGTTGGTTTTCTGAAAGACAACATAAAATTCAGTGAATTTTCCTCCCCACATGCTGTCAGTGCTTTACATTTTTTATTTTCATAAAGATGCCCAACTCACCTCCAAGTGCAGCATGAAACTAACACCAGCCCATATTTTAATAAACTACCCCCCACACTTATGTTGTCCACCTCCATAAGCTTTCTGTGTGTTCATTTGCTTTCAAGAGCAATGTTTTCCAATTGGTTTTCCTTCCTTTGTAGTACAGATTTAAAGAGTCTCCCCCATGCAAAATTTACTTGGGTTTAATTCTTTCTTACCTGAGTAAGAGTGCTGTGTCCCCTCACTAGATATTGCTGATGTTCCTCCAATTGCTGTAATACCTTGCTTTTTGTTTATTGATTTTCTGAAAGATTTGCTAACATCTTTACTTTTCAATTCCTGAGTTACCTGGAATTAAAAATCAAAACAAAGCAAAACAAAAGAGCATTTTGTGATTGGTCACACCTTCAAGTAACTATGTTATCTCAGCTAAGTATTCTGGAGTCAGTAGTTAACCTGCCTGCTTTTCTTTGGTAGTTACAGTGACTTGTTCTGGAAAAAAAAAAGTTACCCTATGGATAAAACTACTTTAAATGCCTTCATGAAACTTGCATCCTGGCTAGCTAATATATTTCATTGCTACCTCAAGTGCTACTTTTAAGCCATGCTATCTAAAATTCACCAACCTGCACAATTTTTCCATAGATATTTTGGTGAACTGAAGAAAACAACTAAAGTCATAGACATTTGTGATGACTAAAGCAAAATTCTTTCACTTCATTCTAAGGTTACTCCATGACAGTTACTCCATTTCCACCTGCCTGCAGTGTAAACCCCACTGGATATATTATGTCCTATATTTGTCCAAATACTGCAGAGGTCTTAAAACTGACAATGAGTAACAAACTGACAGAGCTGAGCACCTGGATGCAAATCTATTTGCATCTCACCTATGAGTCACTGTAAATTAGAATCTTGGAAAGAAAGATCAACAACTAGTCCAAGCAGTAATGTGCTGCAATTAGCAAAAACTAATCATGGCCAAACTCACACACACCAACAGCCTGAGAAGTTGTTCTTTCTTTTAAAGGAAGCATACTGGCAAGAGATCCACATTTAAAAAAATGCTGCCCAAGAAAGATCTACCAAATTAAACAGGAGAGGGAAATATAAAGGCTGGAAAAGAACTCCCTAGTCTATTGTTTATTGTCCCAGAAGACTTTCCTATTCTCAAGAAGTTAGTTCTTTCCATCAAAATAGTACTGAGATGTACTACTTGATTCAGTTTTGTGTCCTGGTTCTGAAGAGATAGCAGACAGTAGAGAACCATCCAGAGAGAGAGTCTTACAGAGACAAACTCCTCAAAGCTGATCCTCCCATCCTTGTTGCTGTCTGTCACTGCAATGATCTTCTCCACGATCTCCCGCACCCGGTAACCAGGCAGGGGCAGGCTTGCTTCTTTAAACAGGTCCTGAAGCTCATAGTCACTGACATACCCACTGTTGTCAATGTCTGTGAAATCAAAGGACAGTCACTGTTACAAATAAAGAAATATTACTGTCAGTGTTCTACCATCTGCAGTCAGCACTCCAATGTGATGCTAGTTGTTCTTAGAAGAGCACATTGGTCAAGAAAATCTACTTACACAAGAACTCTGCCTGACTCTGCATTTTGTTTCTTCTTCTAGTATGTGATACACACTCTGTGTTCTTCAGAACTTTTGATGTGGTTAGGCTTACCTGAGAAGAATAAATCCAGGCTGATCCATATCTGTTTATTAAAGGTGACCTTCCTTAATCTAGTCACTAGCTCTGTTGGCAGCACTTTGTACTGACACCTTCACTTACAATGGGTTCCCAAGGCCACATGTCAGAAATGACCAAAATCAGTATGCTTTGTTAAACAAGAGATAAGATATAGCTCCACAATTGTGGAAGGAAAATAATGGCTGTATCACATAAAAATAAATTAAGAAAAATTCAGTCTATTTTGATTTACTCCTGCTGCATAGCACAGCAGCACAGGAGAAACAATACCCTTTGTACCACTACCTTAGGCCAATCTCTGTGCAGAAAGTTGTCTTGAATTCTTGTCTTGGGCAAGCAGAGAAAGATGCTGCCATCTCTAGCCATAAGTGAGTGCTCTACAGTCATTTGCTGGTAATCCATATTACACTAAGCAGATTCTGTACAGCTTGGTGAGCAGGCCTCACTGCACTGCTGACAAAAGGCTAAATGTGATTGGGTTTGATACTACCAACAATTCACAGATCACTACACAGCCACACTTCATGGCTGCATATGTATTAATCCATCCACTGCCTGGCTTGCAGACCTCTAGCAACACCTACTCATAGGGATGGTTAAAAAGCAGAGGATGTGCTCAACACCTCACACTGCCCTGACACACACAGTGCTCTTGTCTTGGGTCTGTCTTTCCAGCTCCTGTAGCTGTAGACTTCTTGAGCTACAAGCTACATCAGGATAATTGTTTAATACCTTCCTGGATCCATCTTATTCCTTTAGCATTTCTACTCTTTCTTTTATATCAACAACATTCCAAGTCAATGAGTTTGTGGGTTCATTATTTGTCTTGGAGAAAAGCTACTTAATTTTATTTTAAGCCTTCTGACTCTCTACTGGGCATCAGTGACACCTGTATCGACAGAAACAGTCATTCCTTCTTCATTTTTTCCATACTACTCATGGTCTTACAGATCTCTAACACAGAACTTCCCAGAAGTCTCTTTACCAAGCTAAATGTCTCCTAATATAATAATATAATGTAATGTAATATGTCTCCTTTACCAAGCTAAAGTCTCCTAATATTTAAGACTTGTCTAAAGTGACCCCGTTGCCTCATGATGAACAGCTACAAACATGTTTGATCTGCTGAGCTGCAGTTACACATCATCCCCTCAGAAGTGTAGTGAATAAAGCAGCTGTGAAGCCAAACATTCACACCAGTATTGCAGTCTGGAAATGAGTTGTTAATAGAATTTCTCACTGTATTTACACTCTGTTTAATCTGCAAACAACCTGTCAAGCACATAGAATTGTACAATTGTTCTTTAACATCTGTTAGCTACAAAAGAGAAAAAAACTCCAAGTTTGTCTTATTTAAAATGTAAAATGCAATCCAATAAATGAAAAGATAAATTAGTTCACCAAAGCATGCAAGTAAAGCAAAAAAAAAAAAGAGTCAATAATCTCACATGAAAATTTATTTAATAATTGAAGCTTAATCAGACTTTTCCCTTCAGATTTAAGGAGTTAAAAACATTATTTTTGAGGCATATCATACAAATAATACAAATAATGCAAGTGCCCTGCAAGAAAACATGCATTTTCATTGCAGAAGCTGAAAGAAACTCATAAACACACATATTTTCAGTGAAAATAAGGGGTTTTATGTAATCATTCTTATTTTCTGAGCTATTACTGGAAACCTAGAAGAAAAGCATGACCCTATCAAAATGAAATGATCCATAAATGTCTCTTCCACAAATCCTACATAGCTTTGCAATGTTAGTGGCATCCTTATGATTTTCTTATTTACAACATACCTATTTTACTGAATGCTTCTCTCAGCTCTTCAAGCTCTTCACGAGAGATAGTTGTTATGTTATTTTCCATCTCTGGACAACAAGAAGTGTTGTTCTCAATTGCTTATACCTAATAATAATAAACAGGAAACATTTAAGGCTTGAAATCCAAACACAGACTAATACAAGTTACTGATCTTTTCAATACAAGGTACCAGGCCTGGCACACTTACAACATTACAAGCTACATTTTAAAGTACATGAAACACACAGCAATTTCTTCACTGGAAGGGAGAATTGTAGTTGATTATTAAGTAATATTGATTAATAAGTAATTAATGACACTAGTGAAGAATTCCCACCTATTTTCATGCACTTGGTGTTTTCATTTGCATAGAATAACCACTGACCAACAAGATTCCTCCACCGCTTTAATGGTTTTCCAACATTAAAATTATCACCTTACATTTCAACCAAAAAAATGATTAGAAATATTAATTTCTGAGTGCAATGGAGTATCCTGGCCAATTAGTGGTTAGTGCTGGGATCCAGCCCTTCAGAGCACTGGGCTTGCCAACCTCTGCACAGCAGAAACCTCACTGGGCCTCTCAAGAGCCTGCTGAGGTGGATGCTGAGGAGGCTTCCCACAGCTGCTGCAGTTACCACCTCCTGGCCTCATCACTCTTCTGACAAGACACTTGTCTCACAACCCTATCACAGAGCTGAATAAAGCCTTTTACTGAGCACAAAGACTGGAGTCTCAACACAAACCTCCTTTTCCTACCCAACTCCATAAAACACCAGAACAAAACTGAAGGCACCTTCACAAGGGTTGAGAAAATCCCATTTCCAGGGTTTTAAGTGGTAAAACCCTCTAAGACAGCACCTGTATTGCCAGCATTCAAGAAAAGAGGAGAAAATGTTTGTCACAGAACTACTGTCTCAAAATACAAAAGTGAAAGCATTTCTGTCTGCAGCATAAGCATTTATTTATCTACATTTAATTATCTACATTGAAACTGCTGTATAGGAGAGAAAAAGAATTGTGCACTGATTCTTATCATCAGCTTTTTAAGGCAGTAGTTGACTTTTCTTCCGTGGTGTTATATAAAAAGAGCTCTTAAACAGCAGTGGGTTCTTTGAATGAGGTCTTGGCTGCTTGGCTCAGGTTGGTATTTTCTGTGCCTTCTCTGGGACTGTTCTGGGGGCCACATAGGATATGGCTTTGAGTGAGTAAAGACTTTTTCCTTCATCATTCCATCTTAAGGACTGAAATCCTACTCATCCTTTTTGCTGAGGTTTCCAGCAGGATTTACTAGTCTTCAGACTCAGAAGAAAAACACATTTTAAATATATTTATTCAGGAAAAATGACCTTACACACAGAGGAAGTGCAAGTACCTTGATTGGAAACCTGATGTGGCAATTAAAAATAGAGTGAACTGAGGAAAAATTAAGGAAAAAAAAATTAAACATTTAAATCTAAATTACTAAGGAAATTTGAAGAACTCTGAAGCTGCACACAGAACAGTCCTCTGTAATACAGAAACAGCATGCCAAAGTGGAAGAAAAATATTTAGCTAGGCAGGTGCAAGACAACACCAATTTTACTGTTAATATTTCTAAGTATTTACCATTGCTGTAAATCAGATTTTATCAGAATCAATTTCTGCAAAGTTGCAATGCAATTGGTTTTACTCCTCCCCTTTCATGATGCATAATTTGGATTTTCCATCATATTCTTTTTCAGAAAAGAGCAATCATGAGTTTCCAAAGACATTATTTCAGTAACAGTAGAAACATCTGGTTTTGAAGGAAGCAGATAAAACAAGCTAATAATTCTGCTCTGAAAAGCCAGTCTTAAATACCCTGTTACATAATTACAGGGTAAATTAGCTGGTCAGTTCAAATGCTGCAATCATGGCTCTGACATTCAGGAGAGATCTCCTCTGAGCTGAGGCAACACCTAAACTAGTCAGACATTTCAGACAATTCCAATAGAGGAACAGGGACCTTCTCTCCAAGGTAATAAATACCTTGTATATGCAGTTTTATCACCACCCAAGGTGACTCAGACCATGGGCAACTCTGACAAGATTTAACATTAAGCCTCCAAAGGTACATGTCTGTTGGAACAACAACCACGTGCTGGAAGAGATAACTGTTTATAGAGAACACACTGTTCTGTGTTGACAGATTTTCTGTAGTCTGTGGTCACTATAAACCATCTCCTGCTGACCCAGGACAAAGTAGGCACAAACTCTTTTCTGCTGAGAAAATGCCCTTGGTCCTCCTTTCATTCCCTCCCAGTGTGTTGAACACAAACTGCTAATATTTCTCTCTTCCTACCCTGCCTTCTATGCCTGGAAGGCTTTTTGTATCTACAGAGAATTAACTAGAGCCCCTGAGGCTGCTGGTCTCTTCTCCCAGATGACAAGGGATGAGGTAACAGGGGAAGTTTAGGTCAGATATTAAATCAATTTCTTCCCAGAAAGAGAATGATGCCCAGGGGAGTGATCACAGCACCATCCCTGCAAGGATTTAAGGTAAGTGTAGATATGGTGCTTAGGGACATGGTTCAGCAGCCCTTGGTAGAGTGGGGTCAGTGGTTGGACTTGATCTTAAAGGTCTTCTCCAACCTTGATGATTCTATGACTGGACAAAGTGAGAAGGCCAAACAGCAGCTGCTGCTGCTTTTTTCACCTGTTTTCAAAACTCAGAAAAACCAGAGCAGTTAATTGGCAATCAGGCTCAATAGGTTCCTCCAGCCCTGCAGGCAATTGGATTTTTTTTTAATCTAGCTCTTAATTTCAAATTATCTGTGTCTTGTTTCCACGGGCAGCTGCTTCTGCAACAACAATGGAATTACAAATACTGACCCCAGAGCTTATTTTCTTGTCTTGCTGTTCTTATTGCTCCTGTGCAAGTACTGCTCTCCATTGCTGCATCACCCTTAAATCTGTATTTTCTAACACCCAAACCAGCACCATTTGCAAATACAGGTTCTACTTTTCTGTCAACACCCAGCTGGTTACCAGTATGGCCCACAATTACAAAACATGAACTTCCCTTCCTGGGCTTTGAATCAAACTGCTATAGATCTTCATGAAAAACCAAAAACAACCTCCCCAAGCCCTAGAGTTTAACCTGTAGATTCCTGTGCTAGTTTATCTGGGATTCTTAAACCAGCTTTCGTGCACCATTAGGCTCTTAAATCCTCATCAGATTAAACCAGGAGCTCTATCCTCATCTCAGTGAGAAAAGAATGCATTATAAAGTATAAGACACACAAAAGAAGCTTTAAAACAAGGATATGCATCATATGTTCCTTTCAGGCAGTAAGAAGGGGAAGTGCTGCTGTATTCTAACTGAAGAAATGCTAATTAAACCTCAGTGAAGAGACTTGTGCATCATCAACTCAGCAACAGAACTGCCACTGACATACAGAATGGTAGCTTCACAGAAACACACAGGTTTCTGATGCCTTTTCAAGAAGATAAAATTGCCAAAGATTTTTTTTTCCTTTATTTTTTGGTTGTTTCCATTTGTTTTTTGTTTTGGTGCTTTTTGAGGGATGCTGGTGAGAGCTTAAAACAGTGCAAAAGNAGAGAGGAAGTTTTTATCTTACTGTCATAATTTTTTCTATCTTTATGACAAAATGAATAATCAATAAGGTTCAGTGATTAGTATTTTTTATTACTATAGTTTACACTAATAAAGAAAGATAGCTTCTCTTTCCTCTATCAGTTCAAAAGCTGCAGGAGACATGATCAGGAGAGAAATACACTTCACATTATCCCAAGTGAAAGAAGTGATTGCAGAAGAGCCATAAACTCAGAGAGAACCATCTTGGAAGGGACCTCAGGGATAATTTGGTGCCCTCTCTCTTGGCAAAAGCCACCCAGCTCAATCTTACAAGTGACCAGTGTTGGGGAATCCACCACTGGATCTAATACACCAGTAGAATGATGAGCACTGGGTTTTATAAAGAAAGAAGAAACAAAAATAGATCCATTCCCAAAGCAGCAAAGATGATGCCTGTAAACTTCTGAACCAGGAAAGCACTGGAAGGTCAAATCAGTTCCATAAATACCCATAGCTGTGTATAATATAAATAATTATACAGCAACTGCTGAAGCACAGTGCTGATTATTGAAGGAAGGAGGGGATAATGATGGGATCAGACACAGTTATTGACAGAGTACTGTGAAGTGGAAAGCTGTTTAAATATCATACAGTCTTAAACCTCAGTACCTGAGGGTCAGAGAGTGCTTCTCAGCCTGGGATTATACACATGGCTGGATGTATTTATTACCATCATAAGTATTTGATTTGTAGAAATGAGAAGATAACAATGAAAAAATATTCCACATATGATAGTCCATGGAATTTGTCAATGTTCTATACAGCATTACACAGTAAACAAGGTGCAATTTAACAGGGAAAAACTTCTTTATTTTTAAACTTCCTCCAAAACTCTATGGACTGATTTTTGCTAGCAGATGAGTATCAAACCAGCCAGAATGAGAAATGTGCCCATGAAATACACATCTTCTGTAAGGAGAACTAGAAGATTTGCATTGAAGTGAATCACTCTATAGAAATTTATTCTACAATAAATTTCTACTCAACCAGAGTTGAGTAATTGGTGAATAATAAAAATCAGTACTTCCCCCTATGCCTTTAAAATAAGCATGGGTGACTCAAGAATAAGCAGTAAAACCATAAGCTGAAATACTTCATTGTTAGATTGGTCATGGGCCTGATCTCACTTCACTTACTAGAAGTACAGGATAATTTCATTTTAAATCAGGATGGAGAACAGTTCTACTGTAAGACACATGTTTACTTCAGAAAGCTCCTTTTTCATACCAACAAAATGCCTCCAGCTTCCTCTGGCTGCTGAATATACAGAATGGCCATGGAAATTCATCCACAGGATCAGTTTCACATTGTTTCCTTCACATGCATCATTCAGGAGCATCTCAGCCTGCCTTGCTTTGTACTGCTGCAGTCAGCACTGAACAAAACCACAGCAATGGAAACCTCACCTGTGCCAGAAGGACCACTTCTAGGAAAGTCACTGTGAAAGCAGAGTTCATGGAAGCACCTTTCCTGCTCCTTTTGGCAAAACAACCAGTTTGGTTTAGCTACCAACACCCAAACTGATTAGCTCAGACCTGCTCTGCTTAATTAGTTATTTTTCTAATAGTTGTGCAAGTTCCACCTGCCCCCAGCACAGAGCTGGGAGTGTTTAATGCCTTGTCCTGTACAGGTATGTGAAATCTGTCTATCTCATACCCCCCAGGCAAAGTGATGCCTGCTCATACAATATTAACCCAGGTGCTGCCTCATTGTAATACTCCTGAAATTCCTGATGAAGTCTGTTGTGTGAAGGATTCTCTGAGGCTGTCCTCTCCTATTTCACTCATTTGCAGCACGCTGGAGTCTAGAATGGCAGCAGCATGTGAACAATTTGCCTCTGCTAGTGGCTCCTTGCAGCTGCCAAGGGAAGGCACAGCACCTTCCAGCAGCAAAGACCNGATGCCAAAATTCTTCTTGATCCCCCAAAGTAAAGATGATTATGGGCCAACTAAATCAATCCTTTAGCAGTGTGACAGAACTAATTATTTTAGGTGTTCCACTGGTGGTCTGTAATAGAACAGCAGTGAAGATCAACTGTTTTTTACTCTAACTGCCATATGGGTTGTACTCGGTATCCAAGGTGTTTTGGATGAAAATTAAATGATTTTTTTTTTTTATAATATACAGAGTGCTTAAGCCTAAACAGATGAGGAAAAATAGCATAATAAAAAGCTCCAAGCAGCTTTGGAAATAACTAGATCTGCTACAATGAAGTTAAACAAACAGTAACACTATTCTAAATTCTATATAATGAAAATAACACACCTGGAGGAGACGTTTTGACAGCAGAGCACACAGATAGATTTCAGCCTATGTGCTCTGTCACTAACATGCCTGTCCAGACTAGCAGAGATTTCTCATAATGGTGAGCTCTGGAAATAAATGTATGGCTTAAAACTCTTATCAAGCAGCTTGGAAAACTGATTTCCTGGAAGGGGGCTCAGTTTTAGAGAGACCCAAGCACCAAATGTCCACCAGACCTACCAGTGCCTCTACATGTGCCCTCATGACAGGTAAGCCCAAACTGAAAGCAATCAGCTCTGTGCAGTGACCACCATCAGATGTTCGAGAGACATCGAACTATTTCCCAGGCTCTGAGATGTCAAATAGATGCTTGAAGAAGTGTGGTGCTAAGATTTAAAGCCGAACAAGAACAAAATACTGCTGCTACTGATCATTCCCTGCCAAGCCTTCCATGAGGAACATACAAAGCTCGAGTTCCTCCAGATTCCAAGCACTGTTTTGCAGTTTAACACAAACCCAGCAAGTCTGGAGCACGTGACAAAAATGTGAAGGTCATCAATCTGAAACAGCTCATACATAATCCAATTCCTTGTCTGGTTTCAGACAGACCATGATGGCCAGAACTGCTGAGTGGAGCAGAGGGTTACGGAGCTCTGGTGGTTGGTACACTGAGCTGAAAGGGCACATCCTGGACTCTGATGTGTCAGCATGATCTTGCTTCTCTGTCAGAGAGCACTAATCACAGGCACTAACCATATCCTCAGCTGCCTGCAAGTGAGATCTTCTGAGAAAGAACTGTGCTTGAGGTACAGGGAAGAGACCTGAGAAAGTCTTGTTTGCACAAAGGGTCATTTCCACAGAGAAAAGGCCAAAGTAGTGGACTGGTTAAACCATGAGATAATCAGGACACAATGGCTCACTGTTTAAATCAAGGCTGATAATGCAGAGGGAGAAGAAATTAATCAATCAGTGGCCTAACTATTCCATTTTTAAAAGACAGACATTTCCTTTTATAAATAACTGGTATAAAACAATAGATGGTGGAGTGAAGGGACTGTAGAATATATTGTTTTCATCAAACAATATTGTATTTGGGCATTAGAGGAGTCAGTAATTATATTTTAGCAAAGCCTGGTTCTGGCAGCTTTTTCAGCATCTACTTGCAGAATGAAATGTCACTTCCAAATATCAAATTAACAGTAAATCTAATTCTCTCATTTCTCCTGAGCTTCATTCTGTTGACTTTCAAATNTAATACTCCTGAAATTCCTGATGAAGTCTGTTGTGTGAAGGATTCTCTGAGGCTGTCCTCTCCTATTTCACTCATTTGCAGCACGCTGGAGTCTAGAATGGCAGCAGCATGTGAACAATTTGCCTCTGCTAGTGGCTCCTTGCAGCTGCCAAGGGAAGGCACAGCACCTTCCAGCAGCAAAGACCAGGGGGAAAGGAGGGAAGAGATCTCCAGTCTTTCATGTCCCAGAGCAGATGACAGGCCACTGCTCCCCTCCACTGCTTTAATTCTAGCTGTGATATTAATGAGCATGGCATCAAGACCCAATCTGAAACAGTGACACCAGGATGCTGAGGTGATAGAAGTCAATATCCCCAGCCCTGCAGACCTCAGGGCACAAGTTTCTGCTCTCTAACAGTGTTCCCTGATGTTTATCAAGTCACACCACTCAGGCTGTGGTTAGATCACTTCTGCAAGGAACTGAAATATGTGTATTTCTGCAATATGGTGCCTCCTGAGCTCCCTACCTCTTAGCAAACCATTTCCAGCTGAAAAATATCAGCACAAAACTGCTAACAATGGAACAAATCAATACCAAAAAATCAGTCCAGGAAATAGAGAAGCAAGATTTCTTTTCCAGAGATCTCTTGACAAGAGATAACACTTCTGTTTTTCAGAATAGAAAAATCAGATTGTCTGCAAAGACAATTTACTTGATGAAAATGTCAAGATTAAGTATTCTAAACTATCTGCATATTTTATGGAATTTAAATATAAACATTAATATAAATGTAAGCTTTCCAATAAATCAGGGAGTACAGAATCAAAATGTACAATATAAAATACTATACAATCACACAGTAAATTAATGGACATGAAAATAAAGTTTATTTAAAATGGTTCAATTCAAAGAACTCTGATGCAAAGTAAAGGCTGGATACAGTGAATCTGCTAAAGTGGTACTTGCTTTTGGTTTTATTATGCACAATATTTATGCATAGGTCAAAGTCCAATAACAGCATGCACATGCTATCCAAACTTTAACAGGAGAGGTACAGACACATTAAGGAAAATGAAAGCACATTGGAGTTTAATACATTCATACCATAAATCTTAGTTAGCATAGAAGGTATCTCAGCATCTTTCTTGATCAATTTAAAAAATATTTAATATTTGATCCACTCCTTAACAACAAAAATATTTAATTAGGAAAAAGAACACAAAAAGCATAAGGACAATGTTTAACATAAACATACCAACTATCCACTAATAGACTATTTCCCCTAAAAAGCATTTTCAGAACTCCTTGTCACTAAAAAATGTTTATGTTCTCATGGAAATGAAAGAGAATAAATAGTCACTACAATCTACAGTAGAAAAGGATGGTCCTATTATGCCCTTTAAAGAAGTTTGTGTCTACTCCTGCAGGCAGACAACTTGGAGACAGAGCTAAATATACACAAGTTTAAATGCCTGGTGACTTCAGAGGCTAGGAAGATGTGGCACCAACCTATAGCAACTGAGCTCTGCAATGCCCTCAGCAAGCCCCAGCCAGTCTAAAGGAGATTATTTACTTAGGCATTCAGGTGCACCAGACCTTCCCCAGCCTCACAAGGCACCTCACCAGACACCACCACAGCAAAGATAGCAGAGCTATGAAGAACAAAGTTTTCAGTTGTATTCCAGCAACTCCAACCAGTGAGCTGAACCTGTAGATTCCATAATTCTTTACACATAGAGGAATTGATGGAGATACCTGCTAACATTTTGATTTTATAACAAACTCTTGCATCCAGAAAAAAACCTGCATGTCCTTAATGGTGCACAATGACACACATAGGAAATTATAAAAATATTGCTAACAGAAGGGAAGCAACCCCATCATCTCATCTTTTAAGCCAAGAATCTGAAGTTGGGTTTTTAAAATATAAATTAAACATTTAAAGGCACTGTTCTGAAAGTAAAAAAAAAAATCTTGCTTTTCCATTTTACCCATGGCAGTGTCTGCATTCAAGTAATCCATGACTGCAGAGCTACATTCAAATTACTTAGCAAGTTATTCAGTTAGGATGGGGGTCAGGAAAGATTAAGAAAGAAACTTTTCCACAAATTTACAAGTGTAAACACGATAGTCTTTACATTGTTCCAGGAAGCATTTGACCAAGCCTTGAACAAAAACCACATTTGTTTGTCTTTCAACAAGCTCAACACAGTGCTTCATTCTATATGACCTTTTTATGTCTCCTCTTATCAGCATTATTATTTGCCTCTGGATGAATAATCTGATACTCTCCAAAAACCATCACAGCACACTGACCATGCAAACACATCTTAGATGGGAAGAGTCTGTCACTAACATGCAGAAAAACTGAGGAGAAACTAAGTAAATTTGTCCTAAACCCCCTCTGATCACCACTTACTGCCATGAAGAGTAGAATGGGGTTTTTTTTTCAGCCCAAACATGATTTCTCTGTGACATTTCAGTGAAGCAAACCATACTAAAATACATATGGGAAGTCTATACTAATAAAAGCATGTTTGTTCAAGCACTCCATCCTCAAGTTATTCTTTTGTGTCCAGGCTGCCACTACAATCAAGTTTACAATAGTAAAAAAGTCAGTTAAAAGGCCCACCAGCAAATTATACTTAATTTTCTTTGTCTAGGTGTATGTGCATACAGCTCTGATTAGCCTGCAACTACAATTACAAAAATAACATTATTTTTATAGGAAATTCCCATATAAATACTCTCTGATCTATATATATATTCATTAGGAAATAAATCCTGAAATTCTTATTACAACACTTGCATCAGGAAGACTTTGTTTCAACTCCACAAACTGGTATTTCAGAGCATCTTCCATTTTCATTAAAAGCTCAGTCAAATGATGATCACTGATGGCACTCTGGAAGCCACTGACTCATCATCTCTTCTGGCTCTAAATTACAACTGAAGCAGCATGTTTCTAAAATTCCCACTGTTATTAAAGTCAAGTAGTCACAATGTTATCTCCACCTCAGTATTTGTAATGAGGACACCTAAGTAATCAGAAACATTAAAATACAACTAATAGCACAGCTTTTCACTATCTACCAGTTCCTAGCACAGCAATTATTCCCAATTTCACAGCCAAAATTCTGCTGCTGCTATCAGCAAATTACAATTTCATGTTATGAGCCTCAGTTTTCCCAGCCTGCTGTATTTTGCATTCCATCTACTACAATCCAAGTGTACTCACCTTCAGTCTGGCACAATAGCACTGATATTTTTATATCATCTTTGGCAAGGCTGTCAGTCCCTGTCCCAGGCCAGTTCTTCCAGAGGCAGAACATACTCTACCTGTGCTTTTCATCCTTTTAGGACACTCATTACTTCCAAAAATTATCTTTTTCTTAAGCAAAGTAAAACATTAGGAACCATTTTTCTCTTCTTGAGGTGTGAAAATAACACGAGGAGCACATAATTTATGAAGCAGAGCTATGAGCAAAGCTGCCAGTGAACAAACCAGAAAGGGAGGGAGATCTTGGAAGATTCCAACTGCAGCTCCTGCCTTTCTCTCCCCATGTGCTGCTCCCTGGGAGTCTGAAGGCAACCTCGGATTGCTCAGAACACTGAAGCTCCAGAGAGCCTGGCTGACCCTTACTAATGAACTTAGCTTTCCAGGTCACAGTAGTTAGTCATGTGAAGATCATTAGGAGCAACAATACAAGCCCACAGTCTACCCTCAGAAATTCCATTTCCATCCACAGATTCTTCATATTCTAGCTCAGGGCAATTATTACACCGTGCCAAGCAGAGGTGTGTGTTCATTAATCATCAGCTGGCAGGATGGCCTTCTGTCACCTGCTAATTCCTCACTCAACTCTCCATGCTTCCAAAGATTACTAGAAGATTAGACTGAGCAGCTACTACACTGCAAACAGGCTAGGATTTTCTGTCATGGAAAATTCACAGGTTATTTTGGTTTTTCTCTTTTTCAAGGGTCAAGCTGGAGGGAAAAGGAGGGTCTCTGCAACACAGAGCAATGGGTTCAAAACCCAAAGTGTCTGCAGAGTCCAAATGCTGCTCATTTGCCAGTTCCCAGCCCTAGGGAGCTGTGGGGGCTCAAGGGTTGAGTCACTGAACAGCATTGTCTGCAGCTCTCAGGCTACAAACTATCTGGGGCACACATGAAGTTCCTTTGCTGATGCTATAGTTCTTCATAATTAAGGCAGAAGAAAACATCTCTCCTTGTTGTTACCAACTGTCACTTCTAATTCTATTCTGCAGAGAAAAAAAATAAATAAATTCCTGAGCAAATTTTTTGTGACTGAATGACTCCAAACTTCAGCCTTATGATTAATCTGATTAGGAGGCTGATTTCATTTAAGAATATAAAGTTATTTCTAAGGCTTAGGAGAAAACTTTAGAAATAAAAGTTAAAAAAAAAAAGACATAATCTTGGGTTCAGACAAATAGATTTTTTTTTTTNATGAATAATCTGATACTCTCCAAAAACCATCACAGCACACTGACCATGCAAACACATCTTAGATGGGAAGAGTCTGTCACTAACATGCAGAAAAACTGAGGAGAAACTAAGTAAATTTGTCCTAAACCCCCTCTGATCACCACTTACTGCCATGAAGAGTAGAATGGGGTTTTTTTTTCAGCCCAAACATGATTTCTCTGTGACATTTCAGTGAAGCAAACCATACTAAAATACATATGGGAAGTCTATACTAATAAAAGCATGTTTGTTCAAGCACTCCATCCTCAAGTTATTCTTTTGTGTCCAGGCTGCCACTACAATCAAGTTTACAATAGTAAAAAAGTCAGTTAAAAGGCCCACCAGCAAATTATACTTAATTTTCTTTGTCTAGGTGTATGTGCATACAGCTCTGATTAGCCTGCAACTACAATTACAAAAATAACATTATTTTTATAGGAAATTCCCATATAAATACTCTCTGATCTATATATATATTCATTAGGAAATAAATCCTGAAATTCTTATTACAACACTTGCATCAGGAAGACTTTGTTTCAACTCCACAAACTGGTATTTCAGAGCATCTTCCATTTTCATTAAAAGCTCAGTCAAATGATGATCACTGATGGCACTCTGGAAGCCACTGACTCATCATCTCTTCTGGCTCTAAATTACAACTGAAGCAGCATGTTTCTAAAATTCCCACTGTTATTAAAGTCAAGTAGTCACAATGTTATCTCCACCTCAGTATTTGTAATGAGGACACCTAAGTAATCAGAAACATTAAAATACAACTAATAGCACAGCTTTTCACTATCTACCAGTTCCTAGCACAGCAATTATTCCCAATTTCACAGCCAAAATTCTGCTGCTGCTATCAGCAAATTACAATTTCATGTTATGAGCCTCAGTTTTCCCAGCCTGCTGTATTTTGCATTCCATCTACTACAATCCAAGTGTACTCACCTTCAGTCTGGCACAATAGCACTGATATTTTTATATCATCTTTGGCAAGGCTGTCAGTCCCTGTCCCAGGCCAGTTCTTCCAGAGGCAGAACATACTCTACCTGTGCTTTTCATCCTTTTAGGACACTCATTACTTCCAAAAATTATCTTTTTCTTAAGCAAAGTAAAACATTAGGAACCATTTTTCTCTTCTTGAGGTGTGAAAATAACACGAGGAGCACATAATTTATGAAGCAGAGCTATGAGCAAAGCTGCCAGTGAACAAACCAGAAAGGGAGGGAGATCTTGGAAGATTCCAACTGCAGCTCCTGCCTTTCTCTCCCCATGTGCTGCTCCCTGGGAGTCTGAAGGCAACCTCGGATTGCTCAGAACACTGAAGCTCCAGAGAGCCTGGCTGACCCTTACTAATGAACTTAGCTTTCCAGGTCACAGTAGTTAGTCATGTGAAGATCATTAGGAGCAACAATACAAGCCCACAGTCTACCCTCAGAAATTCCATTTCCATCCACAGATTCTTCATATTCTAGCTCAGGGCAATTATTACACCGTGCCAAGCAGAGGTGTGTGTTCATTAATCATCAGCTGGCAGGATGGCCTTCTGTCACCTGCTAATTCCTCACTCAACTCTCCATGCTTCCAAAGATTACTAGAAGATTAGACTGAGCAGCTACTACACTGCAAACAGGCTAGGATTTTCTGTCATGGAAAATTCACAGGTTATTTTGGTTTTTCTCTTTTTCAAGGGTCAAGCTGGAGGGAAAAGGAGGGTCTCTGCAACACAGAGCAATGGGTTCAAAACCCAAAGTGTCTGCAGAGTCCAAATGCTGCTCATTTGCCAGTTCCCAGCCCTAGGGAGCTGTGGGGGCTCAAGGGTTGAGTCACTGAACAGCATTGTCTGCAGCTCTCAGGCTACAAACTATCTGGGGCACACATGAAGTTCCTTTGCTGATGCTATAGTTCTTCATAATTAAGGCAGAAGAAAACATCTCTCCTTGTTGTTACCAACTGTCACTTCTAATTCTATTCTGCAGAGAAAAAAAATAAATAAATTCCTGAGCAAATTTTTTGTGACTGAATGACTCCAAACTTCAGCCTTATGATTAATCTGATTAGGAGGCTGATTTCATTTAAGAATATAAAGTTATTTCTAAGGCTTAGGAGAAAACTTTAGAAATAAAAGTTAAAAAAAAAAAGACATAATCTTGGGTTCAGACAAATAGATTTTTTTTTTTAAGTTTGAGCTAGCAGCTTGAGCAGACATCCCTAAGCATTTAAATTATACACTGCAACTATGCAGAAAATAAGTAAATAATGAGTTAAAAAAAATTCTAGCCAGGCACTTCTACTAGAACAATAATTATCAGTTTATTCAGCTTGTTAATAAATCATCTCTTTTACAACAGCAAAACATGTGTATCTTGCAAGATCTCCCCCAGAGACTATTATTTCATACAAGTGAAATAAATGACTCTGTATTTTAACTAAATAAGCAAATATTTTGGTTTTTTTTTAAGTTTGCTACAAGCTTACATCAAGGGGCTCATCCTCCTCCCACTGACCACAAAAATCAAGTAACTCTGTCATGTTGTGACTGTCACTTTACACAGTGACAATGAAAAATAAACAGTATTTCCAACTCTCCAGAATTTCTGTTGAGCATTAAACAGGAACCAGACATTTAAAAGCAGGGATTTAAATACAGACCATGGCACAGAATTATTCCTTGTGGACTGGACTCTCATTCTGGGGGGGGGTATTCCAGCTGAAAGCAGGGTAAAGTGACAATTACTCCTGTAGCAAATGCATCTTCAGTTGACTGGGGCTGGTATGGATTAATCCTACTGAGTTTAAGTGCCTTGATCTTAATTTACTTAGTAAAAAGCAGAAGGGTAGCTTAAAGAATAAACTACATGGCAGAGCTTGTTCCACAGACTGACCACCACAAAGGAATATTTCAGGAGGGAAAGCATGCAGAAATTTTGGAACATAAACAGGTGCTTCTATTCCTGTAGGTAATAGGAATAATTTCTTCTTTCCCCCAAGCCACTCAGTGTCAGAATTGCACCAAAAAGCTTGCCTATACTGCAGCAGCCAACTGGGAGATTTTTCAGGCAGAATGGATGGTCTTAAAGACAAAAAAAAAAATAATCCATAATAAAATATTGGCAAAGAAAAACCTAACAGGGAGAAGTCTGAAAAGAAGCAGCTAGCTCCTAAAGCTCACACTGAGACCAATCCTCTAAATTAGCATTCCAATAAATATAATCTGGCTGATAACAGCCTCATATTTCAGCTTTTCTACAGGTCAGTGCTTTTAATGAGTCCATTCTACCAAGGATTATTAACAAGATGAAAGGATGAACACATTAAGTGAATTAAAGTAGGTAATAATGGATGTAGCATTATTATTTTATTGCTTGTGCCTATTATTATTAAAGAAACATCTTCAAGAGAGCCCTGAAAGTGGTTGATAGTCCTTTTCCCACAAAAAACATGAATTTAGAAGCACACAATTTACCATCAACTGTTTTCTTACTGTCTGGGACACTAAAGTTTACCCTTCTCCAGTAGTAAGTTTGCTACAGTCAGATCCTTTTACTTACTGGTCCTGTACATTTATTTAATCCATTTACATTAATCTAGTGATTTTTGGAGTCTTTATGGCAGCAGTTATCATGGATGTGAAGTGTTTCACACATCGTGGTGAATGCTATGAAAATATCTTATTTAATTACTGCAATAAGGAGGGTGGCAGCTAAATGTTACACAGACTTTGTGTGTAGTGTTAAATGGAAGGATACCATTTTTAGTACAGGAATTTCCATATTACATGCTCTTAGGTTTATTTCTATTCCCTTGACACAATCCTCACACAGCAGTGAAAGCTCCAAGTGCTGGGAAAATACCACAAAACATATGCTTCTCCAAGAGGTAATAAATACTGTTGCAACATATTTAGGTTTAATTATTTAACTTCTAAGAAAAGAAGGTAAAAGTACAAACCCCATGAATTCCACTGCTGCTACAAGTTGTTTGTTGGGTTTTGAGTTTGTTTTACCCAAATTACCCAAACATTTCATTTTACACCATCAGAAGTCTTAAATATGTAAGCACTTTTGTTCATAGAAAAAAAAAAAGTATATATTCTTGCAAAACTAGGATCTATCTAGATTACAAATAGAAATAAAAGACATGAGGAAAGCAGAATTTAATGTTATATATTTTCTTTTTCCTCTTTTGTTCTTTTAAATCATCAGTTCAACACTGATGGTATTATTTTAATCTGCACCCCTTCACTCCAGCCAAGTTAAGCAAGCAACAGAGGCAGAGATGAGAAGAGAGCCTGTTGGAATACAGGTTTTTATGGGGCACAGGAACAATGTGAAGTGTTCAAAGGTCAGGCAACTACTCTGACAACCACTTTAATGACTATCTATGGAAATTAGTCAAGTGATCAGACTTGTTATTACAGCACCCATGCAAATAACAGCACCATAAACACTTGGCTATTGCATGAAGCTCAGTACAGTTAGAGGACCTCCATGCACCATCTTGGCTGCCCTTCCTCTGGCCACCATATCAGTCTTTATTTTGTAGATAGATAGATAGATAGATAGATAGATAGATAGATAGATAGATAGACACACATATTTAAATATCTTTGTATAACCACTTGTGTCTACCTGCAAGAGACAGCTGAAATTCAACTGCAGTCACACTAACATTGGGGAGCATCTCTCATACATCCATGATGGCTGAGCCTCAAGAACAGTAATTCTACCTCAAATAACAAATACAGTCAATTAATACAATGCTCTTGTGCTCTGGGACCTGCTGGGCTAAGGCAAAGTCTCTCAGGATCTTAAAATAAGCACAGTGCCCTGCAGAGGTGTGTGGCAGAGCAGCAGTGGAAGGCAAAGAGGGAAGGACAGCCACCTGGGTGTGGAAGAATCTTGTAACTACTGTGTCCAAACTGGGCAGGGGAGAAGATTAAATCAACAGAAGCCTTGGAGTGTCACATACACTGGCTCTGATACTTAACTCCAACTCTTCACATTCATTCCTTCCCCATTTCTGCAAGCTCTGCACACCTACAACTCATTTCACCCACGTGAATGCTGCCCTGGAAAGCAAATCCAGAATGGTCTCAAACAAGGCACACTAATTTCATTAGTGATTAGTATTCTCCAGCTGGATGACAATACAACTGCTGCTCCTCTGGAGAGGCATAAAAGTGTAAAATAATGGGCCAAGGAACAAGGAGATTAATTCAGAGTTTACTGAACCACTTACTGCATGGTGAAGAAAGCAAGTGTTGCAGTTGGGGTCTCTTTGGAGGGTTTGGGAAGCACAAAGTTTTGGGAGTCCCCATAAAAGTATTTCCCTGAGGAGCATCTAGAAGATGTCTTACATCCCTGCAGCACAGCAAAATAACTATTATGGGCAGCCTCTAGTCTTCTAAGACCATCACAGCAGGAGAAACTTAAAGATACGGTCACAAGGCAGTAGAATGAGCTTTGCAATTGGGGAGGAAAAAAAAAGTCTCCTAATCACTCCCAGGGAAGAATGGGGAGCAGATCTTATGTTTCACCACAACCAAAGGAAACACACTATGAATAATTAAAAAAAAATAATATTTTTTAAAATAATATTTTTTAGCTTTAGAAATAAAATAGCCTGCTCAACACCTACTAAGATCCCAACAAATATATTGCTATCGCTCTGAAGTTATCAGGGATGACACGGGTATTACAACTCTATATCAAATTAGCAAGTAGTACACTTTACACCTTTCTTAGTGCACCTGTTGTCTCAGCCTTGGCAGTTTACACTCGGGATGTTGTTTTCACAACAAATAGATATTCTGAACTGAAATTGGGTAGATAATTGTCTAAAAAAAACCCCAAAACAACCCAGACATACTTGGTCTTCCATTGAAGTTCTACTTAATAAGTAAAGTTACATCTCTTCTGCTTTCCCTCCAGGAATGCCTCTTAAAAGATGAATAGTTTATAAAAGTCACCTGTTAGAAAATATTGCCATTTACACTAAAACCAAAGTTAAGATAAAATCCAGTTGTGTTTCTGGAGCGCAGTGGAAACAGGCAGCAGAATTAGAAGCCTTTGGGGGGATTTTATTTCACCCCAGAAACAAAGCTAAGAAAAAGTTCCTAAATACAGAAGGATCTATATCTCTATATTAGAAAAATAAAGCCCAGACTTCCAGTTCTTCTCAGAACACTCCCTGCTACTCGTGTCTGGAGAGAAATCCCCGTATTTGATCCTTTTCTACCCCTTATTTGATCCTTTTCCACCCCGTGGAGCCCACACGGGCAGCTCAGAGGCTTTCCCCGGACGCTGCTCCCTCCGCTCGGTTCTAAGCGGCCGCTCCTCCCCACTCTCTTCTGCTTAAATTGCCTTTTAGGTTTGTTTTTCTCCTCAAAACCTTTCTAATTCAGGCGTTTAAACACGCGCACTGTCTCGAAGGAGCAGAAAGCTATTAAAACTGGAAAAAAAAACCCCACAAAATAACACAAAGCAAACAAAAAACGACCCAAACCAACAAAATACCCCAATATAATACCGCATATCCCCTCAAAAACCCTCCAAACCAAAGCAACCCCGGGACTATTGTAAACATCATTTAAATCCGCTCCTTACTGCTACCTGTGGGGAGAAGCGCGGAGCCGCTGGGCGCCGAGTCTCGCAGCTGCCGGAACGAGCCGGGCTCACCCTTCTCAACTCCCACTCCCCTCAGATACGGTAAAGGAATGACCCCCAGACCCGGCCACCAACCGCTTCTCGCGCGGCTCCTACCTGCCCGCCGGTCCCCGCGGTGCCGCAGTGGCCGCCGGGCGCCGCCGTCACCTGGCGCCGGCGGGGCGGGGCGAGCGGCCGAGCGGCGCCGGTGGGTTAAGGGCAGGGTGGCCGAGGGCAGAGCCGGGCCTTGTGGAGGGGTCGCCTGGGGACGTTTCCTACAGTCTAAGGCACTTGTCTCACACCTGATTCAGTCACCAGGGCCGCGTCCCGCCTGCGGGGGGACCCTGAGGTGCTGCAGGGCCCCCGGGGGAGCCGGTGAGCGCTCCAGTGATGGTGTCTCAGCCGGTGCCGAAGTTTCTTCATCGTAGCCTCTGAGAGCGGGGCCGAAGCCCGTCTCGCTTTAAAGCACCGTTAAACACGCGGCACTCCGCCGCTGTGCGCTGCCAGGCCCCCGGGAGCCACAGCGCTGCCGACCCGCCCATCGCGGCCGCGCTCCCCACAGCCCCCCGGTGCGTGTGCGGGGATGGCTGCGGCTCGGCCGGCTGCGTGGGGTCCCTGCTGGGTTATTAGCTGTACGCTCACTGCCCCGCGGAGAAGAGCCCTGCTGGGACAGCGACACCGCCCTCCGTGCCCATTAGGAACCGAGCAGGGAGGTGACGAAGCGGTTAAACATCAGCGGCGCCGCTGGGGAGCGTTCGCTAACGGAGGAGTTCTGGGTCCTGCCGGACACCGTCAGGCGGTTCCCGCCTCGGCGGCGAGCGGCTTCTTTCAACGCGTGAGCCATGGCCGAGCAGGGCCTAGAGATGGCGTCTATGATCCCGGCGCTGCGGGAACTGGCCAGGTGGGGTGCCCGCAGGAGGAGGGGGTGCTGGCGGGGGTGGGTGTTGCGCGGCGGGAAGAGCGCCGAGCCTCGGCATCAGCGTGGGGTGCGGGGAGCAGGTGGAGTCGGGCTCCCTCCCCACACCCGGGCGAGGTCTCCCTGCGACTCCCGCTCACCCTGGTCCCCTTCTCCTCCCGCCCCGGCCTCGCTCGATCTCTCCCTGTGGAGAGTGTCGGTGGAACCTCGTGGGAGAGGAGTCCTGGGGACCTCCCGTGTCTTCAGTGTGGTTTCACTGCAAATTAATTCATCTTGCTGATATTTGGTTCTGAAGTTCTAACGGTGCTGTCAGGACTGCAGCTTTGGGAGGTGAAAGGATGGAGCCAGACTTGTCAGCGTTATCCAGGGACAGGACGAGAGGCAATGGGAGTCAGTTGGAGCACAAGTATAGGAGAAACACAAGGAAAAACTTTTTCCCACTGAGGGTGCCAGAGCCTGGAAGGGGCTGCTCAGGGGGGTTGTGGAGTCTCCTGCTCTGGAGACACTCAAGACCTGCCTGGATCTGTTCCTGGGTGACTTGGTCTGGGTGACCCTGCTCTGGCAGGGGGGTTGGACTAGATGATCTTCTAGGTCCTTTCCAACCCCTAACATTCTGTGATTCTGTGAAAGCAACAACTGTGTGTTGAAGATTGACCTGAAAAGAGCTGTCACCTTGAAGTCATAGTTACTGTTCACCTCTGTTATCCAGGATTTTGTGTAATCTAATCTCAAAAACTTAATCAGTTGAATGACTTTGATTGATTCCGAAAGTGAAAGTTTTAAAATATGTTTATTTATTTTCCTCCCTGCACCAAAGGTGGATTGTTGCCTGGTAGAAGATACCTTGCCTTAGTCTATCAGCTGTGGATTTAAGATTGATCAAACATAAATGGCTAATAAATGATCATCAGCACTTGATAAAATTGGTACTAATGAATAGAGAGAGGAACATGCAATATGCTGGTCATTAAAACAAATCACTTTATATTTATTTTTGAGAACTTATTGAATGAAAGAATTCAATGTTTATTGTGTTGTTGCAATACCCTACAAATAATTATGTTCTGGTTTAAAATGGATAATGTTAAAATAATGTACTTCTAATTTTAGTGCTAGTCCAGAAGAGTACAACACAGTTGTGCAGAAACCAAGACAAATACTCTGCCAGTTCATTGACAGAATTCTTACAGATGTAGATGTTGGTGAGTACATCATGTAAGATACATCACTATCTTAAAATGATCTGCTTTCTGCTTTAAAGAAAAATGCTTTTAGTAATTATGAAATGCATCTACTCTAATCACAGAAAGGGTAACTCTGTTTCCAAGCTCTAAATTCATGTAGCTGTCTCAGTAATGATGGCATTTGTCTAGGGAGCTGATCAATTATCAAATATCACACCCATGTTAATCTATGGATGTGTTTGTTAATTCTCTTCTAGTCCAGAAAGGGAAGGCTATAAAAATAAGAATAAAATGCCAATCTGCTGTAGATAATGCTGTTAAATATATGTATAGTATTTTATCATTACCCTGTAACTTTTCTGGTTAATTAGTGTCTGCATCAGAGATAGTTTCCTTCTTTTGCTGACTAACCATGTGGAGTTTGGATAGATCAGAGAGCAGCTCCAGTTGAGCTGTACAGCAGGACTGGATACATTTAGTGTTTTCCTAAAGTTCCTGACTCTCTGAGCTGAACTTTCTGTTTAAAAACTTCTGTTTCTTGGAGATGCAGAACAGTTCTTCAAGGATTTGTTTCTACCAAGTTCATAAACCTAGGTAAAACTGTGTAATTCCAAATTAAAATGTTAACTATTGGCTATTCTTCACTCACCAGACAATTGGATAGAATGATAACTACATGTTAATGTATGTAGTGTTAATAAAGAATATTTAAGCTAAGTAATTTATATTTTTCTTCACACAGTTTGGTGTCACATAGAGGGATTCACAATATGCACAGAATTGTCTTAATGGATTAAGTAAGCACACTCCCAGCTGATAATTACACAGGCTGAATATAGTATTTTATATTAAAAATATCTTACTTTTTTATCTTTAGATATGAACAAATTTGGTGAAGTTGATTCTTTCCAGTGCTAATTCAGAAATATATCTCTTTTGTCTTTTAAAGTTGCTTTGGAACTGATAAAGAAATCAGATTCACAGCCAAGTTCTGTAATGTTGCTTGATTTTATCCAACATATCATGAAATCTTCCCCTCTGATGTTTGTAAGTGTGGATGCAAATCAGAAGGAAACTGAATGGAGTTGCACTGGTGAGTTTCTTGCCAATATTTGTGTTGAAGCTTCATGTTTTCAGGATTTAATTTTCTGGTAATGGGATCACACAAAAGACCAAAAAAAAGGGGAAAAGGCAGGTTTGTAAGTTCAGCTTTACATATTTGTAAGCCAGTGAATATTATGATATTTTGATATCCTGAATTGATTTGCAATTGTTTGACCTTATTCATTACAGTAGCTTAGTTATGGTACCTGGCTCATGCTGGTGAGATATCTTATAGTAGTGTTCATTGCCTGAGGGTTTTCTTGATGTCTGCTGGTTTTAAGTGTTTTTTTTTCCTGCATGCACCCTCCCCTGCCTGATTTTCCTTTTTTTTTCAGCAAGATGTGCTGCAGAAATGCCTGAGTGAAGCCTCTCTGTTCCCTAAGCTTACATATCTTGAGTTCTGTTTTACTGATAAGCCAGCTGCTCTCCAGGAGGTGCTCATAATAGGGGGTTTTAGGTTTTATCATAATAATTTTTTGTTTGCTGTTGCTTTTTTATTCCCCTAGAATTTAGTAACTGGATCATAACAAGGCTTCTCCGAATTGGTGCAGCTCCCACCTGCACCACATTGCACAAGAACATTCATGATGTCATTTGCTCTTTGCTTTTTCTACTTAAAATGAAGAGTGGCTCCATTTTTGAAGTACTAACAAAAGACTTGCTGCAGCTTTTCCAAGACTTAATTTTCCTGCATGAAAAGGATGCACAGAAGCACCTCTGGGGAGATGGACTGGTCTGGCCAGTGACTGTCAAGAGATTCTCAGGCAACACAAGTGACAGTGTGGGCTGTTTAAGATTGGCACCCTTGCAGCTGATGGGAATGCCCAATGTAGACTGTTTAGAAGGTCTATTAATGTCTGTTCTGACAGATGTTGTTGCAGATGTGTTTTTTATACGAGAAGATAGTGTTCTCTGGGGGATAGGCTGCTCCCTGTTGGACTATGGCAGCCCAAAAGTGAAAGTTTTGGCAATGAAGTTTTTGGTAAAATTAATTCATTTAGGAGGACCTCCAGAACAGCTTGCCAGTGTTTTCTTCACAGTCTTCTTTGGAATTCTACAGTCAGCACTTGAAATGGATCCTGAAGAATCAGATCTCTTGGGAGAACCACTCCTACTGTTGGTGAAGACATTGCTGCCTTTTGAAGCAGATTCTTACAAAAACATTGAACCTGTCTACTTGAATATGTTACTGGAGAAGCTCTGTGCATTGTTTGAAAGTGATGGGTTTGGGAGGCTTCAGTCTCAAAAGCTGAAAGCTGCTTTTTGCCACATCCTGCAGTGTTTCCTGGAGTTTGTTCCAACTGGCTATGAATCTGCCTTGCAAGTAAGGAAAGTCCACATAGGAACCATATGTGGAGTTTTTGTCAGTATGCTTGGAACTCAGGCAGAACAAGAGGTAAGTTCATTTTAAAACTGTGTTTACTATGCACATGGATCATGTTCCAAACCCTACACCTGTGCAAAAAAAAATTCCAGGAAATACTATTTTTAGTTGCATAATTATATTGATGTTCCTTATTTTCTCAGCTGTTTCATGTATTTGTGCAAATCAGAGTTCTTTAATGAGCCTGGGTTATTTAGATGTATTAAACTGAGAAGTTATGGAAGCACAAGAGCCTGTCTAATTATAGACTAAAATGTGGGTAAGGTGCAGAGTATGCTCATATAAGGGCAGATTTGCAAGTAATTGCTCTTCATCTGAGCTGCTCTTTCTTTCCACCTGTATGATTTTAGTCATATTTATGGCACAGACAGACAGAAAGGTTTGAATTAAAATAAAATCCTAGAATAGTTTAGGTTGGAAGGGACCTTTAAAGGTCAACCAATCCAACCACCCCCTGCAGTGAGCACACCCATCTTTCACTAGATCAGGTTGCTCAGCCTCATCCAACCTGACCTTGAATGATTCCAGGGGTGGGGCTTCTTCCAAGGAGAACTTCCTAGCTTCTTCAAGCTGTTCCAGTGTTCCACACATCCTTATGTTCAATATAAATCCACCTTTTTTTAGTTTCAAACCCTGATGATGTGTTTATAACCAGGTGTTGATATGCTGAGTGTTCCCTCTACACCATTTATCCCCATGTCTATCATATCTGTTGTCTCTTAAACTTAGTGTGCCTGTCTTGATGGCTTTGTTAGCAAGTTATTGTGGCAAGAACTGGGAAGCAGCTGTACAAGCTGCATTTTCTCTGTTAGGAAGGCAGGAAAATTCATTTTGGAATGTATTTAAGTCAGGAACAATAATATCAAGTCTTTGGTACTTTGATGCTCTGCCTTGCTTCTCAATGTTTTTTTTTCATCCCAGTACCTGGTGAGTCCACTTTACACAGCATTAAAAACCCATACAGAAGAAATCTTTCAGGAGCTTCACCAGAACCAGCTGGATACTTCTGATAGTGATGGGTGGAGTGGCAGCAGTGATGAAGTGCCAGAGAAAAGGCCAAGACTCAGCCTAGCAACAAAGCATTCAAAGAAACCACCTGCACCCATCAAGTATGACACTTATCTTCAGTAACTCCTTGGGCTAGTGAGTCATAACAAATGACAGCTTTTTTGAGGGGGTTTCTTCATAACAGATACTCTGGGAAAAGATCTAAGATGCTTTGCTTTAAATTTAAGGAGCTACCTGTCTTGCTGTAGAAGGGAATCAAGTTAGTCAGGCATGGTTTGCCCCTTGGTAAATGTGTGCTGGCTGTTCTCAGTCATCTTTTTGTCCCTTATGAGGCTAGAAATTAGTTCAAGGAAGATTTTTCCATAACTTTCCCAGGGTCTGAGGTTAGGCTGATAAGCCTAGAGCTCCTTGGGTGTAATATTTGCTTTTTTATGATCTTCAGGAACCTCCCTGGTCACCATGGCCTTCCAAGGACTGTAGAGTTACACCTTTACAGCCTTTCAGATGAGTCTGATTTGCATCATTCTTAACTTCAGAGTGAGCATCTTGTTCTCCCAAAGAGCACATTTAACATCTCCAGTTTGGATTAGCTGGGGTTTTGCAATGATGATTTCTCTTTCCTGAAAAAAAACTACGTGCTGGAAAATAATTACTGTGGTCAAATTACAGACTTAGTCCTGTAAACATGAAATTGAAGAGCACTCTATGGAATGGGATCACAGAGAAAGCTGCATCCTTAACCCTTATCCTTGAGAAAGAAGTTCCAACAGCAGATGTTCTTCAGGCTGTAGAAGGGATTGCTGTAATTCTGCAGCTGGCTGCTTTGTGCACAGTTCACTGCTCTCCCCCAGCAGACTCCACCAGGTAAAGGGGAAACCCTGAGACCAGTAGTTTCTTTGTTTGCTATGATTTCTGTAGATGATGTTAATGCTTTTTCATATCAGGACATGGATAAATCCTGTATGTTTTGAAGAAGTACATTTTCAAGTAACTTTGCTTACAGGCAATGCAAGATTAAATGTTTCTGGTCTGTTGCATTGATGCTGTTTTCTATTTTAACAGTATAGATCATCAAGGGACTCATCTATGTAACTCTGACACGTGTAAGAACACTCAGAGCCCCTCAGATCCAGAGATGAATATTCAGTTCACATGGATTTCCCCTGATTTGATCAGAAGAATAGTGCAAGGCTGCAGAAACCTGCTAGAGGCTGCTTCTCAGATCATTAACCTTGAGCAAGTGATTGACAGAATAGTGAAAATCTTTGATGCTTTGCTCTATGCACAAGGTGAGACATCTTTTAAAGCAGTGGGACCTTGATCTGTGAGGAGTGTATCTGGCTGAATTGCATCCAAATGCAGAGATAGAGGAGCTGTGTTCCTTCTGCTGTTCATAAATTACATCAACTTTAATGAATTTAGAATTTATTTATATGTAACAGCACGTCATTTATTATTATGTGTCTAAAATATAAGATATCAACATGAGAACAGTGAAAACTAATCTTTGGTACAGTGACATTTTGTAGCAAAGGCAGAACATAAAATGTTCTATATAGAGCTATAAAAACAGCATGGTTTATGTTGTTTTGGTTTGTTCCCGTCCAGTGAAAATTCCACTGAGTGATCAGGTTCTTCATAACTTATGTGGATTGCTGTCTCTGCCCTGGATTTACAGCCATCCTGATGATTCTTCTTTTAAGCCATCTGCTTTTGAGTTTGATCCTCTAGTTTTGAGTCAAAAAACTGCACATAGTTTCTGTAAGTATATTTAAGTGTATAAAACAATATTTTTCTGGAATTATTGCTTTAATGTGAAATTGTTGTCTTTCTTGTGATGATAGAAAGTATTTGAAGTTTAAATTAAGTATTTACTGGCTTTATTTTCTTTTTTTTTCTCTTCAGCACCCCAAACTCAGTCACACTGTGTGTTCCTTCTGTCTCTTTTCCCAAGAAACATTTGTCTGGATTGGAGAAAATCCATTTATCACTGGGCACTGCAAAGTCCCCATGAAGTCATTCGGGCTACTTGTGTGAAAGGATTCTCTTTCCTGCTTCATCCACCACAGTCCTGCAATATGATTCCCAAAGCTCTTCTGTATGTATTAATGCTGCTGGTTTGTGTTCTTGTGAGAAGAAAAATGGACAAAAAATAATGTAGTATAAGCACAAAAATAATAATAATATTTTAAATATTAAATTTAAACCAAGGAGGTAT
>VYZU01009336.1:2923-31600 GCA_013401355.1 Ceyx cyanopectus
TAGTGACCTGTGAGACCATTTTACTGTTGGCATTCAAACTATAAAAAAACAAAACACATTTTGCTGCTTGTGTTTGATTATCAGATCTGAATATTTCTTGAAATGAAATGTTGTGTGTTGAGACAATAGAAGTGCAGAGTTACATAGAAAAAAAATTGCTTTTACATGTGTAGAGAGATTCTCTGAAGTGCTGTGTAATTATATATTAATATACATTTTAATGAACTAATGTGGTTTTTTTCTGTGTTTGTTGTTTCCAGAGTATACAGATGATAATGCCCTGATTCCGAAGAACTCATCGGTTATTGTGAGAAGAATCCCTATTGGAGGAGTTAAAGCTACCAGCAAAACATATGTTATGTAAGTACCCACAAAGCATTGCATTCTTTGTCAGGGCTTCCAGTGTGTTCACTTGTTTTATTGAGAATAGTTTCCAGAGGCATTCAGATTTTATCTTTCTTGTTAAAGGTGCTATTAGTTTTTGCTGTAATGGGCTAGGTTTTAATGTGTCTGTCTCAAAGAGATGTAGCTTATTGGGATTGCTGGCACTTGGGTTTCAAACTCCAACAATGGTAACTTTTGAGATTACTCTGTTGGGTTTTTTTCTTGGGATTGTTTTTTCTGAGACCCAAGTTGTTGGTCTTGTTTCCTCTATGCGGGCAGATTCCTTAGTATATGTGTTTGTGTTTATAGTAAAGGCACTACAATGTGTATCTGTAAATTTATAATTTGTTTCCATCTCAGAAGAGTCTGACTGTCAGTGTTTTGAGTACTTCTTGCATTTGGGTGGGATATGGCAGGTACTTACACCCCAAACCTGGGGAGTTTGCATACTAGCTACAGGGGAAAGATCAAGGCTTGCCGGAGAACTGTGCAAACAAGAAGTTCCATTCATAAGTGATTGCTATTAGTTTTCCTAAAGACAAGGTCAACTTCAGGCAAGAGAAAAAAAATCCATATCCTTAAGTGTGTTACCCCTTGTGGGAGCATGGTGAAAGAATGGTCAATCCTTTCCAAAACTTGAAACTCAGGAAGCAACTTAGCATGCTACTAAATTTTACTAGTTATCTTTCAGAGTCTGGTTTCAACCTAAAATGGTGACCATGCTCCAGGTTTTAATTCTATATTCCCGAGACTTACAGAGGATAGATAATTAATTGAGTGTATTGATTAAAATTGCTGATAACTCCAATGCAGTCCTGGCTCCGGGATTACTGCTGTCATTTGTGTATTCATACAGACCAGTTCTGTATCAGCTACCCTAGCACTGTTTGAACGGTCATGTTTTCCAGCCCTCTTAAAGAGATGCCTCTCCACCATAATTGTTAGATACCGATAGCTTGTGGTTTAGCTGTGTCTTTCTCATGTTGGCTCTCAGTAGAGTGATGATATGCTGTGTCTTGAACAAACAGTCCAGCAGCATCCTGGTACCCGTGAAGCATTTGCAAGCAAAAACCTCAGAATTTGTGTGGCTCTGCATGTAAACTTGGGGTATATTCCTGCAGTAGGAATTGTTGCAGTGCTTTTGGACACTACCTACTAATTCTGGATGCCACATCATTGAGCTTATAAACATGGCCTTGTTTGGGGATTAATTTAATGTGTATACTTAGTGCTATCTTCTTGTGCATCCTCTGTTTCCTGCTGGATAGCCCCCTCTCCTGGTGTTGTAATGCTGCCCTAAAATAAGAGAATAGATGCTGCTGGCATCAAGAATCAAATCAATACCTACATGAGGGACAAGGAAAGAATGGCACTGCTGTTCTAGCCTTGAACATCAACCAGGCCAATTCACTTTGCATTCCGTCAGTTGTAAATGCTGCAAGAACAGCTGGGAAAGTGGATAGTGTTTGGGAATGATGAATGTGTGCTGCAGTAGTGGCTGGGCCTTCAAAATCACAGTGCTCGCCTTGTAGTATGTTCTTCCATGGTAAATGGATGAAAAAAACATTGTGTGATAATCTAAAGCATTTCCTTGTACTTCCCCGCCCTCAGGAGGTACGTGGCTGTAATTGTGAGCCTGGTGGTGTTCTAGCAGTGGCAGGAAGCACGAGCCTTTCTGTACAGTAATTCCACAGCAGCTGTTGAATGGCCTCTGCTCATGGGACACTTGGGATGGTGTATGTACTGTTTGTTAATGACGTCAGCATTTGCATGTCTGGTTCACAATGAGTAGCATGCAGATACAGATCCATGAGTATGTGGAATCTCAGCAAGCTTTCAAATGTAATATTTCCTAAAATATTGTAGCATTTTCAAGATTATTTTAAAGCAAATTCTGGCAATTAAGACCTTTTTTTTTGTCACAGGACTCCTAAATCGCACAAAATCCTAGAAACTTCTTTCAGGTGACATTTCTACTACTATTTTTAGTCAATATAGCATTTGTAACACATTTAGTATTTTGGCACTTCCATGGCTAAATACAATAGATATCTGAACACAGTGCTTGGACTTCCACAAAGAAACACTGTTGGAAAGACTATGCTCTGACATTTTTATGTTACTCCTTTATCAGATGACTGATTTTTAATTTTTTTTATTTTTTTTTACTTGAGTAAATTGCACTGCAAATTTTCTAGACTATCACTGTTCTTCCCTAGAAATGAAAGTATTTATGGCTCTAGGGATATACAGATTGGCTAAAGCTACCTTCATATTTTGGTGATTGATTATTTAAGAACAAAATACACAAAACTGTAGTGCAGGCTTCATCCTTTTGGTGCTTACATAGAGACGAAATATCTGAGGACTTCCTCCTGCACTCTTGTGTTCTAGATCTGTTAAGTCTTCAAGTAATTTGTGACAAAAGTAGGAATGGGATCTCTGGGGTTTGTTTCAGTTGCACTGAATGTACCAAGAGAGAACACTTCATACAAATCAATTTCCACATTCAGTAGACTATTGAAACGTAAAATTTTGACCTTCAGGCTTTATAATCTGGTTTTGCTGCTTTATGTTTGGTACAAGTGCTTTATTTTAAATTCTGACCACCTGTATTTCTTCTTCCAGAAGCCGAACTGAGCCAGTGAGTGGAACATCAAAAGCAGTATGTAAAAACACAATCTCACACTTTTTTTTTTTNTCTTAAAGAGATGCCTCTCCACCATAATTGTTAGATACCGATAGCTTGTGGTTTAGCTGTGTCTTTCTCATGTTGGCTCTCAGTAGAGTGATGATATGCTGTGTCTTGAACAAACAGTCCAGCAGCATCCTGGTACCCGTGAAGCATTTGCAAGCAAAAACCTCAGAATTTGTGTGGCTCTGCATGTAAACTTGGGGTATATTCCTGCAGTAGGAATTGTTGCAGTGCTTTTGGACACTACCTACTAATTCTGGATGCCACATCATTGAGCTTATAAACATGGCCTTGTTTGGGGATTAATTTAATGTGTATACTTAGTGCTATCTTCTTGTGCATCCTCTGTTTCCTGCTGGATAGCCCCCTCTCCTGGTGTTGTAATGCTGCCCTAAAATAAGAGAATAGATGCTGCTGGCATCAAGAATCAAATCAATACCTACATGAGGGACAAGGAAAGAATGGCACTGCTGTTCTAGCCTTGAACATCAACCAGGCCAATTCACTTTGCATTCCGTCAGTTGTAAATGCTGCAAGAACAGCTGGGAAAGTGGATAGTGTTTGGGAATGATGAATGTGTGCTGCAGTAGTGGCTGGGCCTTCAAAATCACAGTGCTCGCCTTGTAGTATGTTCTTCCATGGTAAATGGATGAAAAAAACATTGTGTGATAATCTAAAGCATTTCCTTGTACTTCCCCGCCCTCAGGAGGTACGTGGCTGTAATTGTGAGCCTGGTGGTGTTCTAGCAGTGGCAGGAAGCACGAGCCTTTCTGTACAGTAATTCCACAGCAGCTGTTGAATGGCCTCTGCTCATGGGACACTTGGGATGGTGTATGTACTGTTTGTTAATGACGTCAGCATTTGCATGTCTGGTTCACAATGAGTAGCATGCAGATACAGATCCATGAGTATGTGGAATCTCAGCAAGCTTTCAAATGTAATATTTCCTAAAATATTGTAGCATTTTCAAGATTATTTTAAAGCAAATTCTGGCAATTAAGACCTTTTTTTTTGTCACAGGACTCCTAAATCGCACAAAATCCTAGAAACTTCTTTCAGGTGACATTTCTACTACTATTTTTAGTCAATATAGCATTTGTAACACATTTAGTATTTTGGCACTTCCATGGCTAAATACAATAGATATCTGAACACAGTGCTTGGACTTCCACAAAGAAACACTGTTGGAAAGACTATGCTCTGACATTTTTATGTTACTCCTTTATCAGATGACTGATTTTTAATTTTTTTTATTTTTTTTTACTTGAGTAAATTGCACTGCAAATTTTCTAGACTATCACTGTTCTTCCCTAGAAATGAAAGTATTTATGGCTCTAGGGATATACAGATTGGCTAAAGCTACCTTCATATTTTGGTGATTGATTATTTAAGAACAAAATACACAAAACTGTAGTGCAGGCTTCATCCTTTTGGTGCTTACATAGAGACGAAATATCTGAGGACTTCCTCCTGCACTCTTGTGTTCTAGATCTGTTAAGTCTTCAAGTAATTTGTGACAAAAGTAGGAATGGGATCTCTGGGGTTTGTTTCAGTTGCACTGAATGTACCAAGAGAGAACACTTCATACAAATCAATTTCCACATTCAGTAGACTATTGAAACGTAAAATTTTGACCTTCAGGCTTTATAATCTGGTTTTGCTGCTTTATGTTTGGTACAAGTGCTTTATTTTAAATTCTGACCACCTGTATTTCTTCTTCCAGAAGCCGAACTGAGCCAGTGAGTGGAACATCAAAAGCAGTATGTAAAAACACAATCTCACACTTTTTTTTTTTNTAATTGAGTGTATTGATTAAAATTGCTGATAACTCCAATGCAGTCCTGGCTCCGGGATTACTGCTGTCATTTGTGTATTCATACAGACCAGTTCTGTATCAGCTACCCTAGCACTGTTTGAACGGTCATGTTTTCCAGCCCTCTTAAAGAGATGCCTCTCCACCATAATTGTTAGATACCGATAGCTTGTGGTTTAGCTGTGTCTTTCTCATGTTGGCTCTCAGTAGAGTGATGATATGCTGTGTCTTGAACAAACAGTCCAGCAGCATCCTGGTACCCGTGAAGCATTTGCAAGCAAAAACCTCAGAATTTGTGTGGCTCTGCATGTAAACTTGGGGTATATTCCTGCAGTAGGAATTGTTGCAGTGCTTTTGGACACTACCTACTAATTCTGGATGCCACATCATTGAGCTTATAAACATGGCCTTGTTTGGGGATTAATTTAATGTGTATACTTAGTGCTATCTTCTTGTGCATCCTCTGTTTCCTGCTGGATAGCCCCCTCTCCTGGTGTTGTAATGCTGCCCTAAAATAAGAGAATAGATGCTGCTGGCATCAAGAATCAAATCAATACCTACATGAGGGACAAGGAAAGAATGGCACTGCTGTTCTAGCCTTGAACATCAACCAGGCCAATTCACTTTGCATTCCGTCAGTTGTAAATGCTGCAAGAACAGCTGGGAAAGTGGATAGTGTTTGGGAATGATGAATGTGTGCTGCAGTAGTGGCTGGGCCTTCAAAATCACAGTGCTCGCCTTGTAGTATGTTCTTCCATGGTAAATGGATGAAAAAAACATTGTGTGATAATCTAAAGCATTTCCTTGTACTTCCCCGCCCTCAGGAGGTACGTGGCTGTAATTGTGAGCCTGGTGGTGTTCTAGCAGTGGCAGGAAGCACGAGCCTTTCTGTACAGTAATTCCACAGCAGCTGTTGAATGGCCTCTGCTCATGGGACACTTGGGATGGTGTATGTACTGTTTGTTAATGACGTCAGCATTTGCATGTCTGGTTCACAATGAGTAGCATGCAGATACAGATCCATGAGTATGTGGAATCTCAGCAAGCTTTCAAATGTAATATTTCCTAAAATATTGTAGCATTTTCAAGATTATTTTAAAGCAAATTCTGGCAATTAAGACCTTTTTTTTTGTCACAGGACTCCTAAATCGCACAAAATCCTAGAAACTTCTTTCAGGTGACATTTCTACTACTATTTTTAGTCAATATAGCATTTGTAACACATTTAGTATTTTGGCACTTCCATGGCTAAATACAATAGATATCTGAACACAGTGCTTGGACTTCCACAAAGAAACACTGTTGGAAAGACTATGCTCTGACATTTTTATGTTACTCCTTTATCAGATGACTGATTTTTAATTTTTTTTATTTTTTTTTACTTGAGTAAATTGCACTGCAAATTTTCTAGACTATCACTGTTCTTCCCTAGAAATGAAAGTATTTATGGCTCTAGGGATATACAGATTGGCTAAAGCTACCTTCATATTTTGGTGATTGATTATTTAAGAACAAAATACACAAAACTGTAGTGCAGGCTTCATCCTTTTGGTGCTTACATAGAGACGAAATATCTGAGGACTTCCTCCTGCACTCTTGTGTTCTAGATCTGTTAAGTCTTCAAGTAATTTGTGACAAAAGTAGGAATGGGATCTCTGGGGTTTGTTTCAGTTGCACTGAATGTACCAAGAGAGAACACTTCATACAAATCAATTTCCACATTCAGTAGACTATTGAAACGTAAAATTTTGACCTTCAGGCTTTATAATCTGGTTTTGCTGCTTTATGTTTGGTACAAGTGCTTTATTTTAAATTCTGACCACCTGTATTTCTTCTTCCAGAAGCCGAACTGAGCCAGTGAGTGGAACATCAAAAGCAGTATGTAAAAACACAATCTCACACTTTTTTTTTTTCTACACACTGCACTTAATTCTAATCCATGTAGTGTTTTATTAATTTTTCCAAACATTAACGTAATATATTTTTCCAGTAAAACATAGTGTCTGTTGTAAATAGAATGTATTGATTCAGCATAGTAAAAACGGAGTTAATGCCATCATTTGCAGTTCTAATGTGAATATTGGTGTTTGTGCCTAGTAATGCATTGTATTTCATATTGAATTTGCTAGAATATTGCCTGTATGACTTTGTGTTGTACAGATAATGTATGATCGGTTTAGATCATATAGGTTCAAGGTTCACACAATTGAACATGGTGCCATGATCTACATCTGTCTGTCTATAGCTAGTAATATGTATGTTTGTATAGGTTGTTGTGTGCTTTTTGTTTCTTGCAATAAAAATTGTTTGGAGTGTATTTTTTGCCATTTTCACATTGTATCACTTAGCTTTTGTTTTTAAATACTTTTTTTGCCTAATGGTTTTTGAAAATGTTATCAAAAACCACTGAGAAACCATTATTGTTAAACTTGGTACTGTTTCTTACTTTTGACTTGGGGATTCAAGCAAATACCAAACCAAACATATCCCATATGTTTTGAGGACAGTTCTGTGCAGCTAAAAGATTCCTTCTCATGTCCTTAAATACTCGGGTATTTGTTCCTAAAGTTGTATAATTGAAGTTACGTTGTTTGGGCCCCTCCGAGTACATAAATGTCTTTAAGAGATTGATGTGCATTTAAATACAGTTGCCCAACAAAGTGGTATTCTAAAGTCCTGCATTTGATCTTTCCACTTTATGCAACGAAGCAATTTAGTTTAATAGTTTGCCTGAAAATGGAAGTATCTTAATACAAATTCTGGCACAAGGTTAGAGCCCAGTGCCTTTGTGGATAAAATACCTGCCGTTTTTCTTCTGCCTGCTGTACATTTTTGGCTCTGGGTGACTTCTGGGTTGGATGCTGCTTTAATTTCTCAAAGGTTAAGCCTTTCTTTAGTATACCACCACTTCGAATTTACATTTGGAAAAGGGGCAGCATTTTTCTTCAGGTTTGAAAACACTGTTGTTCTGCTACTAAAATATAAATAAGTAACATGCAGAAATACTGGACTGGTGATGGTCTAGATCCTTATTTGACACTTGGGTCGAATACTCTGTAACTACGCATTTCTAAATAGTCCTTAGAATACAAAAATTACAATGTGGTGATTTTATTTCCCATTTTTAACTGCTTTTTCTTCACGAGAATGGTGTGAGGCATTACACTAACCTTGGATCATTGGATCTGATCACTTGATAAGCTGTTAGGATAATTTAATCTAGAAATTAATGAACTCTGGGTCTGTGTTCTGTGAAGAATACAGCCTCTGATTCTCGTGGAATGGTATTAAATCAACTGAAAATTGAATGCTTTTTGTTTGTAGGTCTAAAACCACTAAGTCTATACTTGCACCAGTAATTCTATTGCTGATTGATTTCTTTTTTGGGTTCTAATGCCTCTCATTGTGAGTTCAAGTTAGTTTAAACTGGCCCAGTGACCCTCGTAGTTAATGTAATGCATTTCTGTGAACTACATTTATAGTGTTTGATCTAATTCAGATGGGTTTTTATTTCTTGAAAACAGTTTTTTCTTTTTGTTTACTAGCATGTGTATAAACACAAATCACATGTTCATAAATAAAGTTAACATTCTTTTAGCCTCGTGTGTTCCCTGGCATGTCTGTATTACGTTTCTAAGTAGCATCTTACCATAAGCTAACACAGATGTCTCCAAAAATCCTGGAGCGGGAGGGAAGACTTAGTGTTAGAGCTAATTGAAGTAAATGAAAGGTAAAGCAAAAACATTTTCTTCTTGTGTGCTCTGGCTGTATCTGCTTTGAGTTGTGGACAGCTAAAGGAGGGTGGAAGCCTGACACCTCTCTTTACAAGCCCTCTCTCTCTCCCCCTGTAAACCCATTGCATCTTCAGGTGCATCTATTGTGGGAGACACAATTAGCTTTATTCTTCAAGCTACCTCAGGTCTTGGCTTAAAACTGGGGGAGGGGGGAGCTGTTTTTGTTGTGGTTGTGGTTTTTGGGGGTTGTTTTATTATTTTAAATACAACGATTTCTTTGTGTATTTCAAAGCATTACCTGGATCTTAGTGTGGTAGGTAGGAATAAATAATGGGAAAGCTTGCCAATTATTGCTCAACAGGAAAGCAGCAAAAGTTAAGAGTTAAAAAAAAATGTTTTTAAAGTATTCACAAAACTTATGGTCTTTCTCTTCATTGTCTTGCTCTTGGGTTAGCTGTCAAACTGCACTTGCAAATTTGTGCTGCTGTCCCAGTGCTACTACAGCCAAATTGGGGTGGATTCCCTTATATTTTAGGAACTGCAAGGATCTCTAGATGTTTTTGTCCTTAGAGGCTGCAGAAATGCAGGATGATGCCTATTGCTTTAGCACCATCCAGCCTGGCTGTGATCCTTCTGGGCTGAATTTGTAGCTTAGTCAGACTGTCAGGTCTTGTGGAACAACTGCAAGTCAAAGGCAGTGCTGCAGCAGTGAGATGAGCCTTTTCCTCCTAGTCTGTCTACCTTCCCACTTGCTTTGTGTTTTTGTCTTCTGCATGAAATGGGAGTTGCTGATACATTGACTGTTGATACTGTTTTTTTGGAGGGTTTGGGGACTTTTTGTGGTTTTTGGTGTGTCCCCCTGTCCCCCCCACAGTTCTACAGTTAATCTCTTAGGCTTCTATACAAGTTTCATGGAGATCTTGTTTCTGCTTGACTGAGTGGAACTTCAGTAGAAATTTAAAGGGGGGATGGAACAAAAAAAGGCTGCAGGATCTATTGGAAGATGGACACTTGACAAACCTATGATATATTAGTACAGTATCTATTTGCTGCTTTTGAAAACTGCTTAGTCTATCACCTTAGCACTTAGTGCTATCACCTCCTGTAAGAAATCAGACTCTTAACCTGCAGGCCACATAACTGCTTCCTAAAATACCGTGGAAGAGCTCATTAGTAGTTTATTGTTATGTTTCAGTTCTGGTCAGTACTAGTGCATTTACCACTAGGCTCCAATAGTTTTCCTCATTTCCTTTTTGCTTCTGAAAACCCCAGAATGGTTGTGGTTGCTCCTGCCACGAGAGAACATGGATAGTCCTGGTTTTCCACATGTTGCATATGCAAGTGGCATATGGAGCGCGAAGCTGCAAAATATTTCCTCAGACTTATTTTTTAACAGAACTAGTTACATAATGTTCTGAAAAGAAGGTTGAAGAAGTTGAATCTTCTGGTAACGTTTGCAGTGGAAAGTCTGTTCTTCCAGATCTGGGTGTTCTCCAAAGGCACATTTTCAAGAACTTTTTAGTAATAGAACAATGATGTCTGTGCTTTCCTAAACATACAGAGGAGTGAGTAACTGGTGTGAGGAGTCATCTTCTGCATGTAGGTATTTTTTTACCCTGAGCCTGCTAGAACTACTGTCTTGAATTCTTCCACTCCATTAGGTAATAAAGGACAGGAGCTTTTTCCATAAAGGATTTTCATCTCTCTTCTGATCAGTTTAGTGACCTCTTGAGAAAAAGCTGTTCAGTTTACATTGTGAAATTTTATTCTGTGTTTTTGAGCAACTTAAGACATGATAAGCAGTGAGTTGAGTGTCTTTCTGATAATGTTTTACTAGTGTCAACTTAACTGTGCTTGTGGCATAATATAATCCAGTATACTGGAAAAGCAAATTGATAAGAATTGACCTGTCTACTTGGGGAAAAACTTCAGTTTTAGTTCTCACTGACCACTGCAGTTCATAACTAATGCCTGGGGGATTTCATCCCTGCAAGCTGTTCCAGGAAGCAGCTGCGAGGGAGGAGTGGGTTTGTAAAGGAGAAGAAAAAGGTGTTCTGAATCCATATTTTAATCATAAAGAGTTTGCTTTACACTTCCTTGCATCCATTCATTTAGTGCTGGGCTGCTCTGAAAAATTGTGTTTGGTCTGATAGCAAAGAAAATACTGAATTCCACACTTCCCAAACCAATTTGGACAGAATAGCCTGTGCTCTAAGGAAATACAAGACCTCAGTTTTCTTATTTTTTAGAGGCTACTCCATCATGGTAAACATCTTTATTTAAATTTAAGCTTGCTTTAATTTATTTTTTTTCTAGACAGAGTGGTGGGTTACTTCTAAGGCTTGGTGGCTTTATTTGGGGTTTGTGTGGTGTGGTGAGTTTGGCATTTCTAAACTTCTGGCAGCAGGGACAGAATTCCTATTTCAGGGCCAATCTGCCTGCACTTTATTCTTACAGGCAGCTGCTGTGTTCATAAAAGCATAAATAACCACATGCACTTAGAAATTATGAGACATTAACTGATTGACAAACACTGAAAATAAGTTTCCTGTACTGATGCATCCTTCTCAAATGTAAATGTTTATTTTAAATCCTTTTTAGTGGAAATTTGACCACTTCCTTACCCCTTTGACTCCTAAGCAGTTGTGAGCATTTACAAGGGTTACTCTCTGGGGTATTTATTCTGGAGCCATAAGTGAATCTCAAGTGGGTTTTGTTATTTTAGTTTCTTCTCATTAAGTACATAGGCACTCTTAAGCTTTCATAGGTTTGTACTTTATTTTTAACAAATTACACTAGGTTGGAAATACCTCTTTCAGTGACACTCAGAGGATATAGTGCAGTCTACAGTAGAGGTTAAATATTGCTATGTTTTGATTGTAGAACTTGAATATCTGTTTAATTTTTTGTGAACAGATTGATGACTCTTCTGCATCTATTTCTCTGGCCCAGCTTACTAAGGTATATATATATTCTTGTCAAATACTTTAAAAAAAAGTGTTTGCTTCCTAGTTTTAAATTTATACTATGCTTTATAGCCGAATAACTGTTGTAATTTGAATACAACATTAATTTTTAATAATTTAAAGTATTTAATTTAACATTAAAATGTGTGTATATTTTGATACTATCCTGTAAAGAGTAGTTCCCAGTTTGGGAAGATGGAAGGGGAGTACCTTATCAGCCTCAACATAATGTTGCAGTATTACTCATCTTCAAGACACAAAGAAGAAGCACTTCAGCAGCTGTTTACCGTTTTTTCATACGTTTCGTTAATTTTGCGTTGGAAACTAACACAATTTTTACAGAAGAATTTAATTGGCTGTAAGTTACGGACATTCCAGGGGGTTTTGCAACAGCCAAACTAGAAGCATTTCTGTAACATGGACAATTGCATGGCTATTTTTGAATTTCTAGTCATTATAGTTACAGATCCATTATTTGAATGCTGCACAACTTCATAAATTGTAGTTTATATGCAGTGGACAAGATGACCTAATTTGTTTGAACGCAGACTGTAAATTGTGTAAATGTACCTAATTGTTTATAGGAATATACCAATGTGTATGTGTGGCATATTGGCAGCTGTGACCTGAAACTGTTGTAATGCCATGTTTTGCTATGGAACTGCTTGCATTTTTTGCTCACCAATGTGTAACTGTGTCTGGGAAAGCACTAGTGACTGCACTTGTGAAAAGGCGTAGTGCGAGCCAGTTACATTGCTAGTGGTGAAGTTGTGGAGAGAAGGCAGGGCCTAATGCAGAGGAGCTGGTTCCTTCTGAAAATAAAAGCTGGAGTTCATTGCCAAGAAAGAGAAATCTCCTCCCTCTGGTAACTACTTCCCCCTCTCACTGCAGAAATAAATTGTGTACATTTGGGGGGAAAACTATAAAACTAAAAATAGCTTGGAAGATAGCCACCAAAAGAAATTGGTCTCCATTAGTGCTGTCCCTAAACATGTCCTTGGTTCTGTAAACTCATGTGAAGTTTTACTCTAAAATGTGAACAAGTGTCCAAGTGGTGTACACACAATTGAGCTTTCAAGAAAATTTCAATAATTTTGGAAAAATACAGGAACATAACATAAAGCAGCTCAAAACTGTTACTTTAACCTCTCTAGAGCAGACTGGCTTAGCATGGAGGCAATGTATTAACAGTTCTTTGTTTACTATTACTATGTATGAAATGCCATATTTGAATTTTGGTCTATTCCTACTAATGTTTTGTGGTTTTTCGGATGTGTTTTGTAAACCGTTTGGGTTCAAACAAATTAGTCAATTATCTGTATAAAGTTTTCTGTAAATGTTAATGGAAATGATTTCGTAGCTGTTGATCTGGATTTTGTTGCTGTTGAGAAAAAGAAACTGTGTATATGAAACAACCATTTAATAAAATGTTGAAACTAGTTGGTTGCTTTTGTGAATGAATGCATATAAAACCAGAACCATGAGTGGTTGATCTGAATGATAGGTGCTTGAAGGCCCAAATAATTTACAGTCACTCCCTTAGACCCTGCTTGTATCTGGACTAGTGTGTAATAAAAACATTTGAACAAATACTACCATAAAAAAAAATAAATCAACTGGCTTCAATAATATGAAGATCTAGTTCTGCATAAGGTTTATATTGCAATTTGTATGTTAAAAGGACACAGTCAACTGGAAAAAAAGTGGCAGGTTGTGCTTCCTGGAGTTAAATCACTTAATATGAAGTGGTTAGTAGGGGAGAATGTGCAGTTTGGACAGCCTACAGCATATGATGGTCAAATTTTTACCGAAAAGAATCTCTTTCTGAGGGATTAACAAAAGCTTGATTCCTTTTAATGAGAAGTGGAATTTCAGCAAGCAGGAGCTAATGCCCTGACTTCTAAGTTGTGTGTCCTTTTAATGCTGCAAAACAACGATACTTGAATACATCTTTCTCAGTTAAATTTACAGTGGATATTTTCTCCTTCAAATAGCCTGGAGCTTAAAAATCAGTTTTAAAATACTGGACACTGTATTTTTTTTTTCTACACATAACTTCATTCCACTTGGAAGAAAATTGGATTGGTTACACAAGTCTTGATGTAAGGTACAAACAGAGCCTAAGGTTTTGAGTGCCCAAGAATGCTCTTTTCAAGTAGGTTAACAGGCACGTAAACATCATGTAATGGCATAAGGACTCCCCAGAACATCTTCAGGACAAATAGATTTTATATAAGCAGCTGTTTTCATGCAACCTCAGCTAGTGTGCTGCTCTTTACAGGATTGGATGAGTGGTGTTGTCTTTGGCTGTGTGGGCTTAAATGTGTTTCTAATGTGTGTGTCAAACAATTACCTGTTAAACAGACTGCCAATCTGGCTGAAGCCAATGCTTCCGAAGAAGATAAAATAAAAGCTATGATGACACAGTCTGGCCATGAATATGATCCAGTCAAGTAAGTGTTAATAATATCAAATCTGTCCTTTAAAGGTTATGAAAAGATTGTAGAGATTTTTTTTAGCAAGAGAAACACGTGCATACCTCGTTCTCTTTTTTTTTTTTCCCCACAACCTTTTTAGTTATATGAAGAAACCCCTGGGTCCACCTCCACCATCGTATACTTGCTTTCGTTGTGGAAAACCGGGCCACTATATAAAGAACTGCCCAACAAATGGGGTAAGATTGTGGGGGACTTAGGATGTTACTAGTTTGTGGGTTTGGTTTTGGTTGGTTGGTTGTTTTTTTTACCTTGGCAGTTACTTAGAAATACACGAATATTCATCCCAATGATTGTTTCTCTTGGGGTGAAATCTAGAGGTTATATGTTGGTGTTGCACAGCCCTTCAAGGGAAATCTGGAATTATAAATGTAAAACTTTCTCTTTTTTTCTAGGTCATTGGCATTAAATATGTCTATAGATTTTACTCTGTGACCTTTCATGTGTATTTTGATTTGTAGCACTTGGAATTTTTCTCCATTTTTTTTTAAACTCTATGTTCTCAATTTAGTATTTAATATAAAAATGGTTGTTTCTGTTGACCCCATCTATCAAATACTTGCATTTTTTTTTAATTACACAAGGCTCTGGTTGAATATGAATACTATATAACATTAGTCACCAGAAATAGACACACGAGGTGATATCAACCTTCGTATATAGATGGCAAATACAAGTTTCCCCAACAACTAGTGCAGAGCCCTCAATTTTGCTCTGCCTCTGAATTGCCTTTGGAGGAGGAGCAGGTTTGTGTCTGTCCTCTTGAGTGGATGCTGAGCTGAGGGATATTTTCACTTTTTAGGAAGCTGACATTAAGTCAAAGAATGTAGCACTTGAGCTCAAAACACTGCTCAATGCTTGGAAACATATTTTAGTCAAGTGAACCTTTGGCTGGGTAAAGGAGAGCATTAAAGTCTTTTCCTGGTTAAAATAAGCATGAAAAATATAATTTTAAGTGTTGGGCTTAAGATGAGATCTGTTTGCGTTTCTTAACAGGACAAAAATTTTGAGTCCGTTCCCAGAATTAAGAAGAGCACAGGAATTCCAAGGAGTTTCATGATGGAGGTGAAGGATCCCAATACAAAGGGTGCTATGCTGACAAACACTGGAAAATACGCCATACCAACTATTGACGCGTGAGTGTCAATTAGCATCGGATGGACCAAAAAGCTAACGAGAGAATTGGTGTGTGAATGGCCTGAGTGACAGTGCAGCCCAGCTGGCCAGTGTCTGTATTTACAGGAGAGGAATCGCTGTCGTATCATAGCCTTAAAATCTGTGATGCTTTCTAGTGCTAAAATAGGGTGATCTTGTTATTCGTACATCTGGAAGTTGGTTCAACTTTTAAGAATCTGTATTTCTGCAGAACATTTGAATGCTTCTGGTTGGAACTGTTCTCTTAAAAGCAAAACAAGCTTTAATGTTTCAAAGGCTTCTTGCAAAATTTAACAAATAGTTCTTGGACTGAGATTTCATCCCCTCTCATGGGTGAACCAGACAGTGAAGTTTTCCTTAAATGGGAGCATTCTGCAGAATGAAAATTGCTCCCTTCTCCCTCTTCTAGTGATGTGTCTGTAGGAAGGTAGTTTAAACTAAATGCCAGGCTTGTATAGAGTGAGGAAAATGTGATTTCTTCATTTGATAAAATCCACAGCTTGAAAAGGTTTCGCTTTGCCCATCTTTAAGTTTTTTATTTTTGTCCCTCCACCTCCTTGCAGCGAAGCTTATGCTATAGGGAAGAAGGAAAAGCCTCCCTTTTTACCAGAGGAGCCCTCCTCCTCCTCGGAAGAAGATGATCCTATTCCAGATGAGTTGTTATGTCTCATTTGTAAAGATATAATGACTGATGCAGTTGTTATTCCCTGCTGCGGAAACAGTTACTGTGATGAATGTAAGTGTCTTCTACGTTTGTTAATTCAAAACATCACATCTGATATATAGAGGATTACAAAATTACTTTGTTATTACCAGTTCATTTTGATACTGAAATGCAACCTGAGTAGGAAAGGGCTCTTATTCAGGAAGGGGTTTTTTTTCTTTTTATATAGCTAGCTAAATCCTCTTTACCTGCAGAAGGATGAGAATGAGAAGAGCATGTAACTGGCAGGTGATTTCAGTGTTAGTGAATGTAGTTTGTCCACAGCCCTTTCTGTCATAAAAAAAGTACACATCCAACTGTGGGGATGTTCTGTGGTTTGCAACAAGTTGAGAGTTGAGTGTTTAATCCACATTCTTCTCAATGGGAATGATGGTTAAACTCAAAACTGCAAATGGTATTTTGAGAAGTGGAAAGAAGACTACTCAAAACTTCAAGGCAAAGCCTACTCTACATCTTCAAATATTAAATAGTAAAAACAAAGCTGTAGTTACTTGCTGCATAGTGGTAATTCTTTACACTATGGAACAATCAGTTCAATATCTTGTTCACCAAGTCATATACATGTTTTTTTAATTTATTTGAAACTCAAAAATTTCCTTAATTTTGCTAAAAATTATTTGGATTATTCTAATTATTCTCACAGGTATTCGAACGGCATTATTGGAATCTGAGGAGCATACATGCCCAACATGTCACCAGACAGATGTCTCTCCAGATGCTATAATTGCGAACAAGTTCCTACGCCAGGTAGCTTGACTTGCTGTAAACTGTTAGTAGGAAAAGTTTCTTTACAAAAAGATGAAAGGGAGGAAAATGCTAATTCTCCTTAAGGAAGGTTAAATTGAATAAGGCAAAATCTACTGAAATCATTACATGTTATTACTTGTTGTATAGATGTACTTACAGCTCTTTAGAGACAATTTGACAAATCTAGGTAACGCTTGTGTTTTAACGTGATTACCTCATTCAAATTTGGTGTTAACATGTACTTGAAGTATAGGTACTCTTGAGTTACTGGTCATTAAAATCAGTGGTTTATGTGATGTGTTTTTATACATTATGTTGTTTTGGTTTTGTTGGGTTTTTTTTCTTAGGATTGATGGCATTTGCAGAAATACACAAGCAGTTTTACTCTGTGCAGTCTTTTGTTTGTGTAACTGCTAAAGTTTCATATTACCTTTTTGCAAATGTTTTTCTGGCTCTAGGCTGTGAACAACTTCAAAAATGAAACTGGCTACACTAAAAGGCTCCGTAAGCAGATTCAGCAGCAACAGCAGCAGCAACAGCAGCAGCAGCCACCGCCGCCGCCACCACCACCTCCTCCTCCACCACCCCTAATGAGACAAACAATAACACGCAACCTGCAGCCTCTGCTCCGGCCAACAATTTCCAGACAGCAGGATCCACTCATGATTCCATTGGCTTCTCTGGCTTCTCGTTCAGCTGCTGCTTTGTCATCACTGGGCCCTGGTCAAGCAGCTGGGCTGACAGTAAATCCGTCTTCTGTTCTTGTGTCTGATCTCCCTCCAGCAGTGTCCCTTCTGCGTGGTGAAAAGCCAGATGGACCTTTCCGGTACGTAAATCTGTAGATCAACATAAATATAAAGGATGCTAAAATGCTGAATATAGATTCTTCTTGAGCTCCTCAGCTAGTGATGTATTTATTATTTATCATTAATGACAGTTACAGATAAATGTAGAAATTCTGAGTTTTGTTTTTCTTTGAACAAGGACACTGATAGGTTGAAAGTGTGTCTCCTGCAAGAATCTTCTCAGAAGTATCAGTCATTCAGTACAGGTTTAACCTGAAAGAGCATTTTTTCCTCCAGGACCCTTTGATTTAAGGTTCCTAAAGTAAATGTTTAGTTATCCCAGACCACCTTGAGTACATTAATTTCTTTTTAGTACTGAAGAAATAATATTTTCGTGAAAAGTGTAAAATCACAAGTACAGGTAAAATGATCACGTGTTTTTACATTACTTTATTCTGTGGTATTTCCATCATCAATATTAGTCAGTCAGTTGCCCTCAGTAATACACAGTGTATTCAGTGGTACATAATAAACATTGAAACATTGTATATATGAAGTATTTGCAAACAGGAAAGTTTAAAACCCAGTGAATCCCTGTGAAAATACATTTAAAGTCTGTACTATTGTTCAGGGTTTATATCCTTCCAATTTACACCTTTAACAGAAAGAGCCACTCTGTGTAGATTGTCAGATACAAATGCTTGGATGCAAAAGAACCTCTTAGGACAGCCTCTGAACAAACACATCAGCATTTCCTAATAGAATTTCAGTTCTTGCATCTGCCAGAACTAATACAGTGTGTGGGCTGTACATACTCTTAATTTTTTCATGTGCCACCAGCTTAATAAAATATTTTCCAGGGATTTTCCTGTTAACTGCCAGTAGCCCAAACAGGCTTCTCATCAGTGCTTCACTTGGAATTGGCCAATGTCACATCTGTAAATCTGGTGACGATTATTTTTTTATTATATTTTTTTTCCATTTACAGTAGTCAGTCTTTTCTCACCCTGGTCATTCTATTTCAAGTAGCACTTCAGATGTTTGCATAATTGAAAAAAAACCAAGTTTTTGTTGTAGTGATGCTGATGTTGTTTTACCTCCCACTGCATTGGTTGCTGCTGCTGAACTTTCCAAATCTTCCTCCCTGTCGATCAGCAGTCTGTTGGAAGAAAAGGTAAGTTTTATATCAATACATACATGGATTCTTTTGTTTTATTTTTGGAACAGTTGGCTAATTGTCTAATAGCGTGCATTTATTCACAAGGGCTATCAGGTCCCCGTGCTGAGACAGCCAGCGTTGCCAAGTCTTCTGGGCCCCCAAGGACAATCAATACCCACAACTGGTAAGTAACTATAACTTTAGAATTTATTCTAAAAAGTTATCTTCAGGGAAACTGAATGTTGAAGTTGTATTTTTTCTTCTTCTCTCCATTCCAAAAGGTCATCCCATGAGAGCTGGTACCCTTCGCTCCACAGGTGGCAGACCAGGATGGGAACTGTAAGTACTCTACAGAAATCCAATATATTATTACTTGCAACCTGTTACATGAAGCCAAAACACATAACTTGGACAAAACCAATTTATAATGAAATAAATATGCACAGATAGTTGTGGAGAATACAAGTAATAATTTTTAAATGACTTAATTTGAATTAGCTTTAACAAAAGGGATCTGTGCTTTGCAGTAAGATTATTTAAAGTAAAACTCAATTGTGTAATTGAAAAGAGGATTCTGAAAAATGAACACTTTTTGAAGAACCATAATTACATATGAAAATTAAATGTAATAAAAAAAATCAGATGGAAAGCCACCCTTTTGATTGCTGGCAGAACAGGGCAGAAGAAACTGATTTCCCAATAGAAGTCAGGCCATAACATTCTTTCTTTAACAACTTAATTGATACTGATTGAGCAAATTATTGGAAAAGTCAATGCTATTACTTTATGACAACTTGGAGTTTCTTCAATTTAGTCACCTCAAACAGCCAAGCTGCTTTCTCTCAGCTGGAGAGAGAAGAGTCTGTTTCATCTATGACTGCAGTGTCAAGTTAGTCCTTCCTTTTGGTCTTTATTTGTTACAGATAGATTGTAAGGGTCCACTGTGTTTGTCAAATCTTAAAGCTAAATAAAAATGAAAACCAGGATCCATCCCACAGGTTATCTAAAATCTCAAGTTCAGTAGTAAGAAAATAACAATTCAGGGACAAGAACAGGCCAAATACATCATCACGAAGCATAGGAAGTGTATGTGAGAAGATGAATTCCTATCTGTGCAGTGCTCTGAAGATCAGAAGTGTGAAGTTTGAAGTGTATCAGAGGAACAGTGGGCACTTGGCATGTGGGAGATGGGAGTCTCTTTGAGCAGGGGCAGCGGTCACAAAGCTGAGAATGAGGGGAGAAGACAGGGAATGGTTGGGGGTGAGGATGTGGAATGCCAGTCTGAGGATCAAGAAATGAGTGTTGCCTGAAATGAACAGACAGAAGGGAGAAAAATGTTTTAAGTTGAGAACATGAAGTGTTTGCCACTGTGCTCCTGCTTCGTTCGCTTTCGTCTTAAAATCAAGGCGGAGTGTAGCAGTGACAACGTGTTTTTGGATTTCTTTAAAGTTCAAATCGAGGACGCCTGCACAGTGAACGTTCCCAAAGGACTCAGGCCCCAGCACTACCAGCATCATCACAAGTCTTTGTGCCTGTGCCTCCACCTCCCCTGTACCCTCCACCACCCCACGCACTTCCACTTCCACCTGGGGTACCACCACCACAGTTTCCTCCTCAGTTTCCACCTGGTCAGCCTCCGTCTGCTGGGTACACTGTCCCTCCTCCGGGCTATCCCCCAGCTCCTGCAAACATGTCATCAGCTTGGGTACCAGCAGCAGTACCAGCGGGTCACTCAAATACCATCCCAACGACACAAGCACCTCCTCTGTCTAGGGAGGAGTTTTACAGAGAACAGCGGAGACTTAAAGAGGAGTAAGTATTGGGCTCTGTGAAGCCGCCTTGTTCTTCGTGTTCGTATTTCGGTGGCGTATGGGCCAACTGCAGTTACACTAAAGTGCTTCTGACATAAGCAAAATTGACTTGGTGTTTTCTCCAGTATACTGTTTCGTTGGGGATGGTAAACGTGCAAAACAAAACCAAGACAAATGTAATTCTAAAACTTCCCCTAAAGCCTATAGGATTTCTGAACTGTTTTTGCTTAAATAGGATGTTCACCTTTTGCATTGCATGCAGTATACATTTTCTCATATTGGCCATGTTTTGTTTCTTGATGTCTTTTTGTAATAAAGGTCAAACTATAATTGTAATAAAGGTCAAACTTATTTTAACAGGGAAAAGAAAAAGTCCAAACTTGATGAGTTTACAAATGATTTTGCTAAGGAATTGATGGAATATAAAAAGATTCAAAAGGAGCGTAGGCGTTCGTTTTCCAGGTAACTGCTTTACATGTCCGTAACGGAGAAGCAGATTGTCTAGAAGAATCAGGAGGAGTTCCACTCCACCTCTGTCATTAGATGGATTGGATAATTCCAGGGATTAGCAGTGATAGGAGTTCCACGTGTAGATCACTAGCTCAGCTATGGCAGAGATTGCAGTTGACTGACAGTTAGAATTTGGCAGCAGCTGTTAAGGAGTAGATGTCTCTTGTGGTAAAGCTTCTCTGTAGTGACATCCTTCACCTCTGCCAGCCGGGAGGAGCCCAGAAATCGAACAGGGGTAGTTGCTGCATTTTTGGCATCCCCTATTCTGACTGTAATAATGACCTCAAAGCACTTTGGAGGACATCCTTGAGAGACTTATCTTCATTTCCTCTTCTGTTTATCTCATGTGGATACATGGAGAGATTTTAACCTGGACTGCAAACTGGTGGCTGTCGCTAGTATTTTGTTAATATTGTTAAATTTTTCTTAGGAGTGAAAAGATCAGACTTATTTTTAAGGAAGGACTTTGAAAGGAAGAATGATGCTGATGCTAATGAACACACATGGACTAATGTGTAATGGTGCTTTCCAAAAAAAAAAAAAAAAAAAAAAGNAAAAAAAAAAAAAAAAAGGAGAACTTGTGCAGAAAAAACTCAGGCTAGCTGATGTTTTCTGTTCCCCAAATCACTTGGACAGGACTCTGTGTAGTGCTCTGTTACTAATGTTCTCAGTGTCTTTCTAACAGTACTGGCTTTGAGTGATATTGCCAGAAGCTGAGTTTAGAAGCTTTTAGATACGATTTTTTTCTTGAAATGCTGTCACTGTCCTTGGCTAGATCTGGAGGTATGTGCAAATTTTTGCTAGGACATCTGACTAAGAGTGTTGATTAAATAGTCCCATATGTAGCACTGCAGTGCAGGTCTTTTGCACTGCAAACTACCAAAGTAGTGAAGTTAAACTGCCAGCTTAAGTCTATTTAAAATTGAGCTTTACTGTCTTCAGACTAAATCATGTTTTCTTGATGTTTGATAGTACACTGTAGCTATTAAGAGTTGCTCTTTTTGCATCTTACTGCCACAGAAATGATTTGCACTGCATGTAGTTGCAGAGTACTGAGAAGTGTGCACGTTCATGTACCAGTAGAGGCCAGTATAGACCACCCTAAATCAATCAATACTTACGGTAGTTGATGTGATAGAAGTGAGTGGAAATAGACTTAGCCTTCCTGTATGTTTTTACACTAACAAAGCAGCAGCTGTTCTGTCTTGTAAGCAGAAACTTTTACATGTTATTGAGTTCTTCAGTTTGCAGTAGCATTATGTCAGCAGCTGAAAGAAGCTTTGACATAAGCATATGGAGAGGAAAAAAAAAAAAGAGACCAAATTTGGGAGGAAAAAAAGGGAGAGTGACTGGTTTGAATTGACTTCATTTTTTAAAAAATTTTTTTATTTTTTTGTGTTGTGTTTTTCTTTAAGGTCCAAGTCTCCTTATAGTGCTTCATCTTACTCTAGAAGTTCATATACCTACTCCAAGTCAAGATCAGGTTCTTCCCGCTCTCGTTCCTACTCTCGATCGTTCAGTCGCTCCCATTCACGTTCCTACTCACGGTCACCACCCTATCCAAGAAGAGGAAAAGGGAAGAGTCGTAACTATCGTTCTAGGTCAAGGTCACATGGTTATCACCGTTCAAGATCAAGGTCACCCCCATACAGGAGATACCACTCACGGTCTAGGTCTCCAGTATTTAGAGGCCAGTCTCCCACTAAACGGACTATACCTCAAGGGGAAGGAGAAAGGGAGTATTTTAATAGATACAGAGAAGTTCCCCCATACGATATGAAAGCTTACTATGGCAGGTCTGTTGATTTCAGAGATCCGTTTGAAAAGGAAAGATACAGAGAATGGGAAAGGAACTACAGAGAATGGTACGAAAAGTTTTACAAGGGCTATGCTGTTGGTGCTCAACCTCGGCCTCCAGTAAACAGAGAGAATTTTTCTCCAGATAGGTTTGGTCCACCTGGGACCAGACGAGAGAATTCACCGTACACTCGGGGACGCAGGGAGGATTATCCTGGTGGGCAGAGTCACAGAAATCGTAATATAGCTGGAAATTACCCTGAAAAACCTTCTGGAAGAGAGAGCCATGGCATCAAAGATACTGCAAAATCAAAAGAGAAGGAGGTGGAAAATCCACTGGGAGATGGCAAAGGAAATAAACACAAAAAACACCGGAAGAGAAGAAAAGGGGATGAGAACGAAGGATTTCCCAGTACAGAGTTGTTAGAAGTTGCGAGAAAACCAAGGGAGCCGGTTACAACAGAAGACGTTAAAACAGACTCTCTGTTCATGCTCCCAAGCAGAGATGATGCCACCCCTGTGAGAGATGAGCCTATGGAAGCAGATTCTATTGCTTTCAAGCCGGTATCTGAAAAGGAGAAAAAAGAGAAAGATAAGCCAAAAGCAAAAGCTGACAAGACAAAGCGTAAAGTAGAAGTGGCTGTTCCTCCCAAGAAAGACACTGTAACAAAACCAGGCAAAGCTACCCAAGAGAAGGTGGACACCGACCGTGAAAAGTCTCCTCGAACAGAACCTCCTGTGAAAAAAGCTAAGGAGGAGTTGCCAAAGACAGACAGTGTTAAGACATCTTCCTCTCAAAAGGATGAGAAGGCTCTTGGTACCCCACGGAAAGTTCACCCAAAAGCAACAAAAGATCACCCAGAAACCAGACCAGCCAAGGAGGAAAAGACAAAGAAAGACCATCCAAAAGAAGCCAAGTCAGAGAAACCCTCCAACAAAGAGGACAAGTCAAAAAAACCTGCTGAAAAAAGCAAACCTTCTGATGCAAAACCTGAAAAAAGAAAAAGAAAAGCAGATGAAAAAGTTGATAAAGAACATGAAACCACTTCCATAAAGGCTGCTAAACCTGAAACTGCTGAATCAAAAACATCACCCAAGGGCAAAACCGAGCCTGATGGTGAAAAAGGAGAGAGAACTCCAGAAAAGGATAAATCTGCTTTTAACAACCCTGCAAAAAAGATTAAACTTAACCGAGAAACTGGCAAAAAGATTGTGAGTGGAGAAAATGTGCCACCTGGTAAAGAGTCCATTGAGAAACCTGAGCCGAGCAGCAGCAAAGTTAAACAAGAAAAAACAAAGGGAAAAGCAAGAAGAAAAGTTACAGCAGCTGATGGATCCAGTTCAACTCTGGTAGATTACACCAGGTAATTTCATTGTTTCTTTTCCTATTCTTCCCTCAAAAAAATGTATTCACCATTCTTTATGGTGAGTAATTAAAGGAACAACTAAATCTGTGCTAAATGAGTGAACAATCCGTGATCTTTCCTGTTAAACTGCACTTGGGTCAAAATCAAGCTTTGTTAAAATGAGCAGCCTGTGCTGCACAGGAAGCTAGTCAGGTTCATTCATTGGTGACATATTTCATTCTTTATTCTGAGAGTTTTTTGCCCTCTTTATTTATTAGCAAGCTGGCTCTGAGGTGTCCCATCTCTCTTCCTACAAATCCAGCTGCCTGCTGAGGGCGAGTGGAGCAGATCACATGGTATTTTGGCTTTTAAATATCAGGAGGCACTGTGATGATCTGCCTCTGTCCTGTGGCAGGAGAGTGTACCTCGCAGAAACAGCACCTGGCTGCCAATGGGATGTGCTGCTTTTCAGCTTTGAGCCCAGTGCTGTGTTGACACAGCTATGCTGGTTCCAGTTCGGTGATGACTTTTTGGTACTTCCGTTGGAGATGTCTCTTCTGTATTCCATTTTGTGACGGTGGGGGGAAAAAAAGTGATGTAGTGCGGAACTGTCACTACATTTCAGTGTCTAAAGAAGCAGGATTAAGCAAACTCAAAATTTCTAAGATGTTGCTGAAGAGTTAAGATACTGTTTTGATACTCTAAAAAATACGCATTTTTCTAAAGAACGATGGGATGTGAGATTAAGATTAGGTTGCATGTACCTCTCCACAGTTGTTTGCTGATGTGTCGAAACAAGAATGTCTTTTCTGATTTGTCATTGGTAGAAATAGGACTGGAAGGAATTACCAGATCAGGCAGTCCCTAATCTGATAATCTTGTGCCTTTGTTAATTAAATGTATAGCAGCAAGATACCAGATTAATTGATTGCTCATAATCTTAGCTAGTGGACTCATCCTTTCTCATGTCTGTTCCCTTAATTGAGCATCTTTTGAAAAAATGCTGAAGATTTAGAATTGAAACAAAAGCTTCTTTATAAAGTGATGTCAGCACATGTATCTCACCATTACTAACCTTCACTGTTTTCACTCTTAGCACGAGCTCTACTGGAGGAAGCCCTGTTAGAAAGCCTGAAGAGAAGACAGATACAAAACGAACTGTCATTAAGACCATGGAGGAGTATAATAATGATATAACAGCCCCTGCTGAAGATGTCATTATTATGATCCAGGTCCCTCAGTCAAAGTGGGATAAAGATGACTTCGAGTCAGAAGAGGAAGACATTAAATCTACCCAGGTGCCCACAAGCATTGGAAAACCTGCTAGTGTTATAAAAAATGTGAGTGCTAAGCTACCAAATCCCATAAAACACAATGAAAAAGAGACAGAGCCCTTGGAGAAAACTCAGAAAACTACAAAAGAGACAAGTTATGAAAGCTCCCAGCATGATGTGAAAAGTTCAAAAAGTTCTATGTCAATTGAAAAAGGAAAAACCAAAGACCGGGATCATTCTTTGTCAGACAAGGACACTTCTGAGAAGAGAAAGGGCAGTGTTCAGCCAGAAAGAGACCACTCTGAACGTGCAGCTGAACAAGGAAATGGAAAAAATATTTCTCAATTTTCCAAAGACAGCAGATCTTCAGAAAAACATGATACTGGCCGTGGGTTGACTGCAAAAGACTTTACTCCAAACAGAGACAAAAAATCTGACCATGATGGCAACAGAGAACATTCTAGTTCCAAGCGTAGAGAGGAAAAGAGTGAATTAGCACGGAGAAAAGACTCCCCTTCCCGAACCAGAGACTCCACAGCAGTGCAGAAGAGTAAGCCGAGAGAGGAACGGGCAGAGCCATCCAAGAAGAGCACTGGAGAGACCAAAAGGAGCAGCTACAGTCCCCCGCGAGAGCGGAAGCAGCCTGAACACAAAGCTGCACATGATTCCAAGCGTGCTGTGGAGGAGCACAAACCTCTAGATAAAAATTCTGGAAAAGAGAAAGAGAAACACATGCCAGAAGTTAAGAGCAGTAAAGAAAAAGACCCCAGTGGTAATAAACCACCTTTGAGACAAGAGTCACCAGATGTCAAAAACGAGAAGGAGAAGGAAAAGGAGAAGGAAAAGGAGAAGGAGAAGGAAAAGGAGAAGGAAAAGGAGAAGGAAAAGGAGAAGGAGAAGGAAAAGGAGAAGGAGAAGGAAAAGGAGAAGGAAAAGGAGAAGGAGAAGGAAAAGGAAAAAGAAAAAGAAAAGGAGAAGGAAAAGGAAAAAGAAAAAGAAAAGGAGAAGGAGAAGGAAAAGGAGAAGGAAAAGGAAAAGGAGAAGGAAAAGGAGAAGGAAAAGGAAAAGGAGAAGGAAAAGGAAAAGGAAAAGGAGAAAGAAAAGGAGAAGGAGGAGAAGGAAAAAGAAAAGGAAAAGGAGACTGGGCAAAATGTTGATAAAAGTGTAGCCAAGCCCAAGCCTCAGGTCAGCAGCTCCTCACGGCTCTCGTCTGATCTAACCAGAGAGACTGATGAGGCTGCATTTGTGCCAGACTACAATGAAAGTGACAGCGAGAGCAATGTATCTGCAAAGGAGGAGGAGGCTGCAGGGAAAACTCCAAAGGAAACGAAAGAAAAGGCTGTTGAAAAGGCAAAGGAGGAGACAGCAGCACCTGCTGCAGCAGAACAGCCTGAAGCCATCAGAAGTCAAAGTCAGAGCAGTCCCAGCGTCAGCCGCAGCCGCAGCCAGAGCCCTTCTGAGTCTCAGACTCGAAGCCACAGCAGCAGTGCCAGTTCTGGAGAGAGTCAAGACAGCAAGAAAAAGAAAAAGAAGAAAGAGAAGAAGAAGCACAAGAAGCATAAGAAACACAAGAAACATAAGAAACACCTGGTAAATGAAACAGAATTGGAAAAGAGCCAAAAACACAAACACAAGAAGAAAAAATCGAAGAAGAGCAAAGATAAGGAGAAAGATGACCAAAAAGTAAAATCTGTCACCACATAGAATGACAGATTAATAAAAAAATGACTTAATTCCTAAGTCATCTGTATTAAATTTTGTTAAAATGTAAACGAATTCAAGCGTTGTAAATAATGACATGAAAGACCCTGTGCTGCACTTAAAATATTGCTGCTTGATTATTTGATTTTTACATCAGAGCTTTATAAAAGTGAACATTTTGTACAGAATTGTGAGTTGTGACCATGTAACATGAAAGGTTTTGCTGGGGCATCTTATTTTTAACCACCATTGATTAGTTTGGGTGGAGTTTACTGTACTGTGAAGATTTTCACATTTGAATTTTTTTTTTAATTGCCTGGCAGAAGTGGCTGGTATCAGTTATAAAATACCAGCAGAATGATTTGCAGACTACATTACAGCCCTGTTATGTCACTTTTTGATTACAATAAAAAGTTTTCAATAAATGATCCCATGTGAAATTTCCATCCCATGAGATTTCCAATGGTAGGTGAATATGGCAGAGAGCAGTGTCAGAAAAAATGTATCCCTAAGAGCTTGCTGGGTTCTGACATGTAGAAAAAAACCCCACGTCAGCGGGGTCAGTTTTGACAGGTCTGGTAGGACTGGTCTTGCAAACCAGTGTGGTGGGAGGTGCTGCCAAGAGGTTTGCTTTTTTTCATTTCATGGTTTTAGATTATAAAGGTGCTATATCGCCCCATAACCATTATTCACAGCTGGTCTTATCTGGCTTGAAATAGCATTCCATATGATGCTGTCCCATGTCAGTGTTCCAGTTTGTTTAGAAAGCTGCTGGCAATTGCCAGCAAACATTGACACATTTCCTCTAAGCCGCCCTGTGATCTTTATTTTCTCCCAAGGAGGCTGTTCAGTAGGATCTCTGTAGTTTTTAAATAGCTTTATCAGGAGTATTTTCATACGGTGCTGACACGTGGCGCAGAATAAGGTCGATTGTGTCCAGTTTTAGGGAAATGTAGTAAAGTATAAGAATTACAGGCTAAAGAAAAGAGTGGTAAAGTGCAGATAAAATTTCTGCTTGAATAGTCAGGGTGTCAGTGAAATGCTTTTTTTAAGCTCTCTGGTGATGATAGAAGAGTAAACCTTGTACCTACCCTTAGAGGGAAAGAGAAGAACTGCAGTGTGTTTACTTGTGCCAGTCCAAATTTGCCTGAATATTTTATAGTGTCTAAATATGCAGGAGATAATGGGATGAAGAATGGTGATAATAAAACTGCCTCTGCAAACTGTGGTTGTGAGAGTGCGGGGTGGAGATGGGAGCTCTGCCACTGGTGCCAGCGTGGTGCCTGCCCACATGTGGCCGCCTTGCAGATGGAGGTGAAGCTGCATCACATTGAAACACATCCGTGAAGGTGGTGATAGTGTGTGTGGTTTATGCAATGTCTTCTAAGGGTTGGCTTTACCCAGGCAGTTGTGGTTCTGGGGTTGGTGCCCTCAGCCTGATGCTCCACAGCCATGTTGCTCCCTGCACCTCCAGGGATGAGACGGAGACTCACATTGCCGAGAGCACATGTGCGATGTGCCATGGTCAGCAGCGAATCCTGGGCTCAGACATGGAAGTGCCAAGCCTAAGGTGGAGGAAGG